>CAUYRT010020922.1:0-46176 GCA_963574885.1 Lepilemur ruficaudatus
TTTCTTTCTTTCTATTTATAGTAGAGACGGGGTCTCACTCTTGCTCAGGCTGGTTTCGAACTCCTGACCTTGAGCGATCCGCCCGCCTCAGCCTCCCAGAGTGCTAGGATTACAGGCGTGAGCCACCGCGCCCGGCTAAAACAAAGTAGTTTTTTAAAAAAATGTTTTACTTTGCCTATCAGATTGGCAACTATTTAAAAACTTTGATAATGTCCTATTTTGGCCAGGATGTGGCTTATATCCTCTTGATAGGAATATAAATTGGTACAGTATTCCTGGCAGATAATCTGGAAACGTGGATCAAGAATTTTTGTTTTTACCCATTTCAGTGAATTTTCATAAGGATATAATAATGCAGAGACCTGTGTAGTTAAAAAGTAATAGCATTGGCTGGGCGCACCGGTGGCTCACGTCTGTAATCCTAGCACTCTGGGAGGCCGAGGAGGGTGGATCACTCAAGTTTAGGAGTTCAAAACCAGCCTGAGCAAGAGTGAGACCCCGTCTCTACCATAAATAGAAAGAAATTAATTGACCAACTAAAAATATATATAGAAAAATTAGTTGGGCATGGTGGCGCATGCCTATAATTCCAGCTACTCGGGGGGCTGAGGCAGGAGGATCACTTTGAGCCCAGGAGTTTGAGGTTGCTGTGAGCTAGGCTGATGCCACAGCACTGTAGCCCAGGCAACAGAGTAAGACTCTGTCTCAAAAAAAAAAAAAAAACTAATAGCATTATTTATAGCAAAAGATCATGAACCACCCGAATATATATCACTAGACTGATTAAATCATTCCTTGTCTATATGGGATACACATTACATAGTCATTAAAAAGAATGAGCTAGATATGTATCTGTAGACAGAAATCTATGATTGATTAGTAAGTGGGAAAAGCATGCTAAAATGGCATTATAAATTAGAATATAAGATGTTTGAGTAATGTGTATTTAAAAATTGAGGAGACAAACCAGTGTATCAGTAAAGCTTACATGAATACTTTCACTTTATATACTCCAATTGTATTTGAATTTTTTAAAACAATATCTTATCACAAAATCATAAAATATTAAAAAATTATATCTTGGTTTTTAGACTTTATAGTGGTATAAGCAGAACATGAATACTAATACACTATTTTTTATTCTTGTGATAAAGATAATTTATGATAGATGAACCTGACGGGAATCTTAATCTTTGACCTAGGGAAAAGTTAAGAATATAACTCTGAGCAAATGACTTTAAAATGCAAGGATTTTAATTGGTGTTTAATTCATATTTCCTTTATAAAAAGCAGATTTTTCAAAATGGCTACATTGTATCTAGGCATAAAATCAAGTTCCTTGTGATGTGTATTTTTGAAAATTAAATAGATTATAGAAGGTGATAAATAAAAAAAGTGCAATATAGAGTACATTGGAACTTCATAAGGATAAACTTTTTTCTGTAAGACTTCTTGGTAGCATATATGTATGTATATGGATACTAGGTTGAAGTAAAATGTATTTCATATTGTGGATCACAGTCGAAAACTTGGAAAGCTACTATAATACAGTTTTAATTTTTAATTTTTTTTTTTTTTTTTGAGACAGAGTCTCACTCTGTTGCCCGGGCTAGAGTGCCATGGCGTCAGCCTAGTTCATAGCAACCTCAGACTCCTGGGCTCAAGCAATCCTTCTGCCTCAGCCTCCCGAGTAGCTGGGATTACAGGCATGTGCCACCATGCCCAGCTAATTTTTTCTATATATTTTTAGCTGTCCAGGTAATTTCTTTATATTTTTAGTAAAGGCGGGGTCTCGCTCTTGCTCAGGCTGGTCTCGAACTCATGAGCTCAAATGATCCACCCACCTCGGCCTCCCAGAGTGCTAGGACTACAGGTGTGAGACACCACACCCAGCCAATAGTTTTAAAATATTTTCTAAATCCTGATTTTACGGCCTAGACTTTAAGATATATACTCCTTTAGAATTCTTTTTATACAATTGAACCTTTTTTTTTTTTTTATCTCCTTTAACTTTAAAAACATTCTACTCTTGTTCATGATTTTCTTTTGTCTTTTTTTTCTTTTGTGTGTGTGTACAGTGATGCAGCTCACTGTAGCCTCAAACTCTCCTGGGCTCGAGTGATCCTACCACCTCAGACTCCCAAGTAGCTGGGCCTTATAGGCATGTGCCACCATGCCAGCCTTTTTTTCTTTTTTTTTTTTTTACTTTTGAAGAGACAGGGTTCACTGTGTTACCCAGGCTGGTCTTGAACTTTTGGCCTCAGGCAGTCCTCCCACTTGAGCTCCCAAAGCGCTAGGATTAAAGGCGTGAGTCACTGTACCCAGCCTTGGTTATGATTTTCTTACTTTCCACTTGCCTCAGTTACTTCCCAAAAGAGACAGTCCTAGCAACACATTTTCAAAGTAATTTTTTTCAGTAACTGGTCGAAAAGTTTATACAGTGATTCCTTGGTACCTGAGAGTTTCTTCTTTCTTTAACGAGTAATGCAAATGTAGTATTAAATCGTGTTTAGAATTTACTAACTCCAGATGGGCATGTATTAGACTCAGAAGTAGGCTTAAAGTCACTCTGCTTTAAGCCTTTTCTTGTTTCCCTATTGCCTGCAGGGTAAAGTCCAAACTACTTAATAGGAGCCAGGAAACTCCTTAGCCTTCATTCTGGTTTATTTTATAACTTTTATCATATCCCATCTTTTACACCCACCCCCTCCAAAGTTTATTAGATCTCCCACTGCTGTGCCCATAGCGCTTGTTACACTGTATTCTAATTGCTAATTTATCTGTTTTTCTCACTAGAGTGCTTTGTGAGGGCAGATTATATCCTCTTTCCTCACTGTTGAATTCCTAGCTCATAGTATGTCTTAATAAAGATTGAGTGAAAAACTACTGTTGAACAGTAGTAATTTTAGCTCTAACATTTATTATGTCTGTTGTGTGCTAATAGTATATAGTCATTTCATATTCAATATCATATTCTCACAAAAATCCTACATCAATAACTCTTTCCTCCCATATTTGATTGGTTTACATTTCGGTTTTGTAGTTTTAGAAATCTTACATTGTCAACCATGAATCTCCATTTTAATGACCAATCCCATTTCTTAAACAAAAAACTTAGAGTTAGTATTACATGTCCAAGATTACTGAGTAAAAATTTGAACTATTATCTGCTCCCCCACTGCATTCCAGATTCAAAGTTGAAATGTTTTTACCTAATGAAGAAAATCACACTTTACATTTTCATTCATTATTTCTCTCCCCCTTTTAAATATAGCTGGTGTATTCTCAGCAGGCCTTGCTCCAGCTGCATTTGTGCCAAATCCATATATTATTAGTGCTGCTCCTCCAGGGACCGATCCATATACTGCAGCAGGATTGGCTGCAGCAGCAACATTAGCAGGTAACTCACTGTTCCTCCTCATTGTTTATTATGGATTTAGTTTTAATTTTGGTGTAAGCTTTATTTTTATCTATTTGAGCAATTTGAAATTCCTAGGAGATTCTGAAGGATTATCCAGAATGAACTAGTTTCCAGGGAGTTATTTTTTAACTGTAATGTTACAGGGGAAAGTTTAAGTGATAACTCTTTCCTCCTATACCCTATTGGTTTACATTTCAGTTTTGTAGTTTTAGAAATCTTACATTGTCAACTGTGAATCTCCATTTTAGTGACCAATTCCATTACCCTCAGAGACATGCAGAGTTACCACTCAGAAAATAAATTGGAGGTAGGTGGTGTGAATGCCCAGGTCAGGGATAGCATAAGATATAAAGACCTTCAGCAGTCCTGAGAAAATGCATATCAAAAAGTTTCTTGAGCAGTGTTCAAATGGTATAAGTGACCTGGGAACAAAAAGTTAGGGTAGAGTTGAAAAAACTTAGTAACAATTGTCAAAGCCTGAGACCATCACTCAAAATCTGAAATAAAAACCAAAGCTGAATTTATTGCTTATTTAAGTAAGCAAAAGTTGTGTGCTGGTCAGGCATGGTCTTATTGAACAAAGCAATATGCTGATTGTAATTAGGCTTTTTGGGAAGAATGTGTGTTAGGTTGAGTTAGTTAACAGACAGAAATGAGTTTGTCTCGGATGTGGTTTGTGTTGGTTATACAGGCAAGAATTGATTTATGTCAGCCTTAGAATTATGTTCACTGAAATGTGTCTGTTTGTGGGGTGACTTTAAAAACTTAAAGCTGTCAGGGATTTTTTGGCTTTCAGGGATATCTTCACGGAGATGATTGTCACTAATCAGACAGTTTTAAATCGACTTCCGGTATTTATTATCATGACTATAGACAGACAGTTTTTTCTGTGGAGTTTGGGGACTTTTAAATTCAAAATCGTGTTTTAAAAAGTGGGGAGGGGGGGTTAATTTCAAATTCCTGTTTGGTATCTTAGCTACCAGACCAAAACTAACCTGTCATATTCAGTAGCCTTTGGTGTAGATTTGCATGTGATTCCATGAAGATGTGAACTTCTCTGGTGCTATTTAACTGGGTGTTAGTATGTAAAGAGCTGATATATTATACATAGAACCATTAAACTATGGGACGGAATAAAGCAACTTTAAGAGGTCATTTAGTTTGGGGATGATAAACTTTCTAGGACCAGTGCTATCCAGTAGAGATACAATATGAGCCAGAATATGTAATTTAAAATTTCTGGTAGCCATATTATAAAAGTAAAAAACAGATTAAATTAATTGCAATGATATGTTTGGTTTGCCCCAACATGTAGAAAATGTTATTTCAATATGTAATCAGTGTTTTTAGAATTATTAATAGATATCTTCTCCTTTTTTTCCAAGCTAAGTCTTTAAAGCCTGCGTATATTAAATAACAGCGCATCTCAATTTGGAGCTATCTACCTTTCAGTTCATTAGCCACAAGTGGCTTCTGGCTCTGTTGGATAGCGAGGTTCTAGGTAGATGGCGGGTTTGTTTTGCTTTTACAATGTGTCCTTTCTTCATAAACTCTTTTTAGCACCAATCTTTAGAAATATATTTTGCCTTTACGTTTTGAAAGCTCTTCTATTTCCTCCGCCACCCTTTTTTTTTCTTGAGACAGGGTCTCAGTCTGTCACCCAAACTCTAGAGTGCAGTAGGTCATCATAGTTCATTGCAACCTCAAATTCCTGGGGCTCAAGCTATCCTCTTGCCTCAGCCTCCCAAGTACCTAGGACCTCAGTCCCTGTACCACCATGCCTGGCTAATTTTTCTGGTTTTTTTGTAGAGATGGGGTCTTACTCTTGCTCATGCTGGTCCTGAACTCACGGCCTCAATCAATCCTCCTTGCTTGGCCTCCGAAGTACTAGGATTACAGGTGTGAGTCACCACGCCCAGCCTAAATTTTTTAAAAAAAATTTTTGTGTATATAGTGTCCTGCAGTGTTGCCCAGGCTGGCGTTAAGTGATCCTCCTGCTTCAGCTTCCCAAAATTAGAGGCGTGAGCCACCACACTTGGCCTAAAGCTTTTATTTTAGTGATTCAATCAAATATACTGGGCTTTATTTTCTTATAGAACTAAGTGAAACCAATATACAAATTAAGATGTCCTAAACTTTCACTGATAAGATTTTAGGGCATGTCTGTTGTATCGGGAATCATGTGACATTTTATTCATTGCTTTAGTGGTGGGGCTTATGGTTTATAATACTATTTATTCTCCAAGAATCAAATACTATCTTGAATAAAGTAGAATAGAGCAGGGACCATTCATTCAGCATTTCCTAGTTTGCTTTCTTACCTTTACTTTCCTCTGTTCTTACATCATCTAGTTCTTTATCTTGACTCACTAGTCTCATTTTCCTGACCACATAAACACTGATATCTCATTTGTTTTCATATAATTTTCAGTTGCTTTGTGAGAATTGTGACTAGTGCTGTTTCAAATGTGAAGAATATTTTTAAATTTAAAGTTTACAATTCAAATACTGTTGTAGAAGGCTTGGTACCTGAATGTTCCCTAGTTTTGTGTTATAGATTGTAAAGCAAAAGATTTTTTAAAAAATTATAGTTCATTTGAATTGTCAAAAAATCCTCTTTATGAGAGAAGTGATGAATTGAGCATAAGAAATCTTACAGTTTTATGGTATCTAATGTTCCCTGAATATATTACCTGTATTTATCAATATCAGATCCATAAATAGGCATTCATTAAATGTTGAATAGATGGTTAAATGTCCAGTTACTCTATTGATGGCTTTGAATTTTGCTTTAAGATCACTGGTGTAACTCCTGAACACTTTAATAATAATCCATACCTGGATGATGCTTGGTCCCTAAAGAATCAGAAAAAATAGAGTATAACAAGTGTAACTGGGTAGAAGATTATAAGGACATGTTCTGCTCTAAGTCTTATGCCTGTCCCGTTTTATAATCTAGAGATAACCTCATGTAGCTGTAAAATCTAGTGACTCTTCTTTTTTTGGGGGGCGGTTTGGGTGTGGGGTTTAGGTCCAGCAGTGGTTCCACCTCAGTATTATGGTGTTCCATGGGGGGTGTATCCAGCCAATTTATTTCAGCAACAAGCTGCCGCTGCAGCAAACAACACAGCCAATCAGCAAGCAGCATCACAAGCTCAGCCTGGACAGCAACAGGTAGGCCTTTTTTCTTTAAATGGTGTCTTTGAAATTAAATAAATTTTTTGAAATTCTATGAGCTCCTGGTATTTAAGATTTGTGTCCTTTTTCTCTTTTGCTTCCTCAATATATAACATGCTACCTACCATGTAGTTGGTACACATGTTATTTATTGTATGGGGATCCCCTCCCCAATCAGTATTATATATATTTAGAGATTTGGTATATTCCATTTCTGTGTTTCTGTTATTTTGCTGTCTTGAAATCTCCAGCAATTTTAAAAATTTCTTTTCATCACTTCTTTGGAAGTATGCTAATGTTTCTATCAAAATACTTGACCCTTCATTTTTCTCCAAGCATTTAAATTACAATTTTAAATGTTAACTGAATATGTTTTACTAAAGGTTAGGTTTAATTTCTTAAAAAAGGAAGAAAATGTTTGCTATGAATTTTTTTAAAAAAATTTTTCAGCTTTCTCCCTCCCTTCTTTCCTTCTTTCCCTCTTTCTTTTTTTCCTTTTTTCTTTTGATAAGGTCTCACTCTATCACTCAGGCTAGTGCAGTGGCCTCGTCATAGCTCACTGCAACCTCAAACTCCTGGGCTGAAGCGATCCTCATGCCTCAGCCTCCTTAGTAACTGGGACTACAGGCACACACCACCGCACCCAGCTAATTTTTCTATTTTTAGTTGAGACAGGGTCTCTCTCTTGCTCAGGCTGGTTTCAAACTCCTGGCCTCAAGCAGCTCTCCCACTTAAGCCCCCCAAAGATCTAAGATTACAGGCATCAGCCACTATGCTCAGCCCTTAGCCCTTTTCAAAGAACTATCTTGATAATTATAAAAAACTCTCTTGATAAATGTCAAAATTCTGGCTGTCACATTTATAATATTTATATCAAAGATGCAACTTAATGACAAGCATGGTGTTGCTTACTTGGCAGTTAAACTTCATTTTGAATTTCCTTTATTATACTATATTGAATTTCCTTTAATACTATATTGGTGTTCTGTTGAAGCTGTCCTTTGGCTCAGTCCTTGTACATCATAACAGTGTTATTTAATAAATTATCTTTTTTGTACCCCCTAAATCTATTGAAATTATTTTTTAATCTGTATTTTTGGGCAACCATAAAAATGTCACATTATCCTTTTTTTTCAAAAAACATGCTCCTTAGGAAAGTAAAAATGTCACGTTATCTGAACACTACACATGTGTGCTTGAATTCTGCTTGTCCTGAACTATTTTTATATTTCTGAAATTAATGATTAAGTTTATCATGTTTGTGTATCATTACTCTTATAGCTGTGTATTGTAAAGTAGTAGGACTTGACCAGCCTTAAGAGGTTTCACATTGTTTTGATGTAATTTTGTTTTTCATTGAAGTTTTTTGTTTAAAAGCAGCTTTTTATTCATTCTCATCAAAGCTTCAGAATTCTAAAAACTTGGTGTGATTTGAAATTTTTACTCTGCATCACTATCTTATGACAAATTCATACTTAATTTATTCCCTTAAACTTCCTGTGTTTCAGTTTTCAGCCAAAGAAAATCATTTTATAAAATCTAAATTTTTAGAATCTTTCACTTAAGATTTTGCCATTTGTCCTACTCTCAAATCTTTTTTTTATATATAGTGCCTCAGTAAAGAACACAAATATTAGAAATAATTTTTAGCCAGAGACATTCTAAAACTTTCATGTTGCATTATAGATTGTTCTAGTTGTCAGGAGCCAGTCATTGTGTTTTTGATATTAAAGTATTTTGTAATTTTTTTCATGCTAAATCTACATTCCATTGCGTATAACTGTTCAAAGACTATCAAACAGGTATTTATAATATATACACAGCTGTCCAAGATAAATTTACTTATCTGTTTTATTTCATAATATTACTTTTTAAGAAAATCGTTTGACCTTTGTAGGTTCTCCGTGCTGGAGCAGGTCAGCGCCCTCTTACTCCCAATCAGGGTCAGCAAGGGCAGCAAGCAGAATCCCTTGCAGCAGCTGCAGCAGCAAATCCAACTTTGGCTTTTGGTCAGGGTCTTGCTACTGGCATGCCAGGTATCTAATTGTTTATTTGTGGAAATCTGAATAAATTTTAAATGTTAAATGTAGACATTCATAATGGAGAGTGAAAAAATAAAAAATGGTATTTAAAATCTTGCCTACCTTGTAATAAGTTATTTAGAACTTAGATGCAAATAATAGAAATCAGTAGTGTTTGTGAGAATCCATAACAGAAATGGCAAATATGTGTCAAAATTCTCAATACAGCCATTTTTTTGTACTGTTTTTTGGCATAAACCACAGCATTTTTCTATCTGAACCTAGCCAAGAAGTTTTAATGCAGTGCTTCAAGAAATAAAAGCAGTTGGTTAGAGTTCACATGCAAGACAAAACCTGTTTGCCATTCCTGCCTTATAAGAATCGTCCTTTAGTTAATGTTGAGAAGCTTGCAGCTAACATTTTCTACTTTGAGCAGTGTTTAATTTTGTTTTGCCCATTTATAGCATTTTAAACTATTGGTATTTATAACTTAATAGCAACAATGTCCATAAGTACTGGAAAGGCTAATGCATAGAAAGTATAAAATTCCTGCCAATCACCACTGTACAACTTTTAGAAAAGGGCAACAAAGTAGATTTTTGTGGAACTAGATATAAAATCACTACTTCAGTAACAGTGGAGGAAGGAAGGGATTTCCTCAAGCCAAAAAAGCAGCACTTGTTTTGTTTTTAAACTGAAATTTAAAGGCCACATTTGAATGTCATAAGTTCCAATTCTCTCCACCTCTGAAGACTCACTTTCTTTTTTTTTTTTTTTTTTTTTTTTTTTGGAGACAGAGTCTCACTCTGTTGCCCTGGCTAGAGTGCCGTGACGTCAGCCTAGCTCACAGCAGCCTCAAACTCCTGGGCTTAAGTGATCCTTCTGCCTCAGCCTCCCGAGTAGCTGGGACTACAGGCAAATGCCACCATGCCAGGCTAATTTTTTCTATATATATTTTTAGTTGGCCAGTTAATTTCTTTCTATTTTTATTAGAGACAGGGTCTCGCTCTTGCTCAGGCTGGTTTCAAACTCCTGAGCTTGAGCGATCCGCCTGCCTCGGCCTCCCAGAGTGCTAGGATTACAGGCGTGAGCCACCACCACGGCCTAAGACTCACTTTTTAAGTATGCTGTTTTTCACTTTTGATACATGAGTGGCTATTCCTGTAACTATATATTGGTTACTTGTTAATGAAATGTGGGTTGGTTTCCATTTAATTGTAAGGTAGTTAAATTTTTAAATTCAAGTCATTTAGGAAATGTGTTCAGTGTATTGGAAAAGATCATGACATATCATTGAAGGTTTCTTTTATGTATTAAGTGCTGGCAAATACTTCTCTGTGTAATCTTAAGGATTTCTATATCAATTGCATTCATTGTTTTCTCTCTAGAATGCTAAGATCTGGGTTTATTATCTTGTCTAGTCCACTGGATAAAGAGAAGATTTTCATACTGCTGTCCCTGAAGTACAAATAATAATAGAGTACAGGGCATTCTCATTACTTTCTTTTTTTTTTACTCAATCCATATATTTGCTTCCTGGAAGCTGCTCTTCTGGAGCCACTGTGGATTAGAGGCCTTGGCAAAAGTAGCCTTTTGAGAAGTGGACTGCGAAGCTAAAGTTGTTGTAGGCAGAAAGAGACAGGACTTAAAAGAAGTGAGCTAGAAGTTTTTGAGAGCCGCTAAGACTTACTTAGGGTTTTTGGATTTTAACAACAGGGGAGAGGAGTTGTGGAGTACAACAGTCCTCCCTGCTTAACTAATGTCTCAGTAGAACCTGAAATAAAGAGAGTGCTTCCGGCCTGTGTGTATTTTATGTTTCCTATAACTATTAACTGATCTTTCTAGGCTCTTGATGCTGGTCCTGTTATTAACTTTTTGTAAATACCTTAGCTCTCTTCATATTGAGCTTATAGTTTTCTTATCTTTCTTAAATACATCAAAGTATGTTGCTGTTAATTTTATCAACTGCGGTCTTAGAATTTATTTTTGTATTCACTTTTCTTCTTTTCATTGCATGAGAAAGCTCTGTTGCTTTCTTTCTGTTGTTGTTCAACAGTGAACTCTGTTGATGATTCTAAAAAAAAAAAGTAACCTTTTATACTGTATTTGTCTAAAAATAATTGTATTTTGGAGTGATGATAAAAAAAATAGACAACTCTTTTAGAACATATCTTAAAGCAGATTATCTTACTTAACCTTTCGAGCCAGAATCTTTAGCCTCTTTAAAAATAAACAAAAACCAGTTTCTAAAAAAGGGCCTTCCTAGAATTAATATTTCTATATCTCAGTGCTTTGTGAGCTTTTCATATGATAGCTGATGCCGCCTTTACTTCTTTCTGCCCAGGACTATGATGAAATAATTCTCATTTTCCATATCCAAATAGTTATAAATTTAATGAGCTCTATTAAAAAGAACCCACTTGAAAAAAATTGATGTTCCTTCCAGTCTCATATTTTAACTCCACTTTTTATCTTTCTTCATTTCTCAGTTTTATCAAATTCCTGTTCATTGTCCTATATTTAACTCTTACTGTTTCATCCTGTGTGGTGTTTTTCAGTATTGTATCTTCAGTCTTTTCTCCTGCCCACCTCCTTCTCTTCTATCATTGTGTTAGTCTGCCTCTTCATCCTGTAAAGTTTTGTCCTCTATTGTGCTCCTTTATGGACCTCTTGTCAAAATTTACACTCTACCCCACTGCTTTTTAGCCCCCCGTTCCATGATTCCTTTGCAGTAGCTCTAACATTACTTGATGGTAATTGCAAATTATGACTTCTTCTCCTCCACCCTTACTTTTCTCATTTTGTTGTATTTCACCCTGATACAACTCTCTATAACTCTTTTCTCTTGTTACTTCTGTGATATTTTACTCTCTTGGCTGTCCCACCTTTCTCATTGCTTTCTATCAGTCTTTGTTTCCTCTGTGTATGTCCTTAAATATATAAGAAAATCTGGCTTAATAACTACATGCTTCGGAGTCAGATCTGCTGATTTTCTACTATTTAGCGGTTATATGACCTTGGCCAAGTCCTTTTCCTCTTTGAATTTTGGTTTCAGTATTGGAAAAATGCACATACTTTAACCATTTCAACTATCATCCCTGTGAGTTTACATCTGCATCTTAGATTCTTTTGTGAACACCTAACACATGCCTACCCTTTGTACCAGACATTAGCATATGTATGTTCCAGCCACTCCTTAAACTGAAAGTGTCAGAAAATGAACTCATCTCTCCAAATTTGCTTATCTTATTATTTATCCTGTTTCTTTTTTTTTTTTTTTTCTTTCTGTGAGACAGAATCTTGCCCTGTTGTCCAGGCTAGAGTGCCGTGGTGTCAGCCTAGCTCATAGCAACTTCAAATTCCTGGGCTCAAGCCTCCCAAGTAGCTGAGACTACAGGCATGCACCACCACACCCAGTTAATTTTTCTATTTTTAATAGAGATGGGGTCTCACTCTTGCTCAAGCTGGTCGAACTCCTGAGCTCAAACGATCCTCCTGCCTTGGCTTCCCAGAGTGCTAGGATTACAGGCATGAGCCACCATGCCTGGCCTTAACCGTTCTATCTTGTGTTCATTTCTTTTCTCTGCTGTTTTTGTTTAGCCTCTCTCTTATCTTCTCACAAACTCTTTTTCTGTTAATCTCTTCAGTTCATTTCATCTTTTTATTCTCCTTTTAGGTACCCTTGGCAAAGATACATGTCAGTTTATACCATTCTGATTCTTACCACTTTATCTACCCCCAAACTCTTTTTAACGTAATTTGTGACATGCATCTGTAGTCCTGTGCTTTAACATACTAGACCACATACTGTTCTCCAAATACACTAGTACTTTTATGCCTCTAGTCCTAGCTCATGTTCTTTAACTTAGACTACCTTTCCATAAATTTTAAACAGAATTGGTGTATATCGCTTTGTTTTTTAAAAATCTCGATTTAAACATTCTGTGATTAACTTTCCTTCTCATCTTTTTTTTTTTTTTTTTGAGACAGAGTCTCACTGTGTTGCCCAGGCTAGCGTGCCGTGGCATCAGCCTAGCTCACAGAGACCTCAAGCTCCTGGGCTCAAGCAATCCTTCTGCCTCAGCCTCCCAAGTAGCTGGGACTACAGGCATGCACCACCATGCCCGGCTAATTTTTATATATATATTTTTTAGTTGGCCAGTTAATTTCTTTCTATTTTCAGTAGAGACGGGGTCTCGCTCTTGCTCAGGCTGGTTTCGAACTCTTAAGCTTGAACCATCTGCCTGCCTTAGCCTCCCAGAGTGCCAGGATTACAGGCATGAGCCACTGCGCCTGGCCTCGAACTAGAGTGTTTTTGTATGTGTCTTACCAGTTAAAACTATTGACTGACAATCTACAGATTGAGATTTACTAGTAATGTGGATGTTTCATTAGCGGTGTGCTAATTCTTATTCTTAGAATTACTGTATTTACCAAAAACCAGCCTTTTCATATGAAAAGTAATGGTGAAGTGTTTATCCCAGCACTGTTTATTTTATTTGAACTGAACTAAGCCCACTGTGTTTGAAGACAATAAAATTGCCATGCTGCTTTGTGACTAATTTTACTGTGACTTTTGCTTCTGTAAAGCCTTAACAAGGTAAAACTCAAAAATTCATATTGGAATATATTATATTTCAGTATATTCTGTGTTTCAAAAAACTTCTGAAAGTATTAGAAGTTACCAATACATTTTTGCAGGTAATTAATTGTTAGGCTATTGGGCCTGAGTCCTTGTCACTGTATAAGACAGCCTTTCTCAACCCGAGTTCCAGGAGAGAATTAAGTCTTATTGCTCTAAAAATTTCCACTATATATATTAATAATAATTGGCTTCTCTCCTGTGACTCTAGAGTGGTACTTGTCATGTAATCCTTGGGAGAATTGACAAAATAGTCACTCAAATCATCTTCTGTGTTCTTTGGTTCAGACAAAGAATCCCCGTTGAGAAAGTCTGCAAAGAAGTAAACTTCACTCTCCTTTAGTTCTAAATAATACAAGTTATCTGCCTGTGCGCAAGGCTACAGTAAAACTAATGCTTGCATGATCTTTATTCAAACTCTAGCCTAAGAACCTTTACAAAGGTAGGATTTTAAGATATCTGTTCAGAGCATGATTTAAGTTTTTAAAGAGATATTTACATGTGAAAATCCGAGGGAGTGCTGGTAATGAGGCATATGGTTTAGAACTTTACTGAAATTGCATAGTAAACATTTCTTGTAATGTTCTGCCTCACTCTCCCCACCCCTAGTCTTTTTGTTCATCCTCCTCTCAGCGCTGACTAAATGTTGATATTTTTCTAATATCAGGTCCATTTCATTTTGTGTCCCATAAGTGAAAGGCATCTCTGTTACAGATATCTTTGTTAAAATTTAGACAAAAAATGTTCAATGACATTATATTTTTCATATATTATGACTTTCTCAAATGTGTTGCTTTTCATATAGTAACCAAGAGTTTATAGTAATAGTATTAAAAGGCTGTGTAACCTATTTGAAAAAATACAAGTGCAGAGGGAAATAAACATGCATGTTTTTATAAGTGTTTTTATTAGTAAACATTTATTTTAATGTTGTCTAGGCTATCAAGTACTAGCTCCAACTGCCTATTATGATCAGACTGGTGCCTTAGTGGTTGGCCCTGGAGCAAGAACTGGCCTTGGAGCTCCAGTTCGATTAATGGCTCCAACACCTGTTTTAATTAGTTCGGCAGCAGCACAAGCTGGTAAGTGTAATTGACATTTTTAGGATGATATTTTTTTGGTGTAGATATAATTTTAAAAATACAGAATAGTGTTCTGTGTAGTTTTAAGAAGTATCTGAATTTTTTTTTTTTTCTTTTTTTTTGGCAGCAGCGGCAGCAGCAGCTGGAGGATCTGCAAATAGTCTTACAGGCAGCACAAATGGTCTGTTTCGGCCAATTGGCACTCAGCCACCACAGCAGCAGCAGCAACAGCAGCCAAGCACTAATCTGCAATCTAATTCATTTTATGGGAGCAGTTCTTTGACTAATAGCTCCCAGAGCAGTTCTTTATTTTCTCATGGACCTGGTCAACCTGGCAGTACATCTCTTGGCTTTGGAAGTGGCAGCTCTTTGGGTGCTGCTATAGGCTCAGCCCTCAGTGGATTTGGTTCATCAGGTAAGTTTGTTTTTAAGATGGGTGTACTCTGATAAGTGGACATGAGGTATATATGTGTTTTTAATATAAAAATAAGCAGTAATAGCATGTAGTATAGGAAGACAGGGAAAAAGTATTGGATTATTTGTTTAATTTTATAGAAGAAAAAAATATTCCTGCAAATATTTTAAACATTTACGAATGTTTAACTCACTTCAAGAAGCCCATCCTTTACTCAAATATAATACATTTCCTTTTTCCCCTGAAATTTATTAATAAGAATTTATTACTGGAATTTTTATTTTAGTAAGGTTTGTTTGGATCAATATATTGTATACAAATTATTAGCTCTTCCTCATTCTCTACATAATATTAGTGTTTGAGGAGATAAATATTTTGCCATTTCAAATTTTTGGTGTTTTAAAATAATTATCTTTGTGTGCTTAGCAGATGGTTCATTCTTACTAAATGCTTATGGTTCATTATGGTTTTACTTGGCATAATCTATTTTAAAATTATACAATGAAATGTTCTAAATAGAAGCCCCTAAGAAACAACCAGTATGCTTATCTTTACTGTAGATTAAATAATTTAGCCTTTGTCACTGAAACCTCATTTAAAAGAATACCTAGTCACATAACTTTATATAACATTTAGAAATGAAATTTTTAAATAGCTTCTCAAATAAATAATTGACCCATACAAACTGGTTCCTAATCTTGTGACTGAGGAAGAATTAAATGAAATCAGAGGAGGCCCATGTTGACACACTTTGTGTGTTCTCTGAGGCTTCCAAAGTATTCAGGAAACATTAGGAAAAAACAGCTTACCTAGTTCTGTTGGTACAATTGGCAGCCTTTAATTCCGTTAGGGCAGGGCTATTTATTTGGACCTGAAGACATTTTCTATTTCTTTACCATAACATACTAGAATCCTTAATATCTGCTTCTCGTCTATTTTCCCACCACATCAGATTATATTCTTTTCTGGTGTGGAAAATGGCAAAACTAACATGTGCCAGTCATCATTAACTGTGCTTGCCAGTTTTCTGAGAAAGTAAGTGTCTTCTGAACTTTTACCATTCATATTTATTGAAGGGATGGTCTAGAACAGCTATAAACTATTAGAGGCAGAGTGCTTTTTTGTTACAATGAAATATAACAAGGAAATGATGTCATACTTGCCTAACATAAAATTATCTAAAGAATGGACACAAGAACTTCTGAAGGAAAATCCAGTGAACAAGGAGATTGTGTTAAATCTTTTAGTTTTCCTACCTTAGTTTTTTTCATTCCTTTTGGACTTTCGTATTTTTATGTCCAGCTCACACGCATTCCCATAGGACTGATTCTTTGACTCTAACACAATTGGGACAAACATTTTCCCCAAAGAATTCTAAATATTGTGAGGTAAACAGAAAGAACAAGTAACTTAAAAAACAAACTTTGTGGAAATAACTAGTTTCTAAACTACAGATCGTGGACCCTAAATAATCCAGGAAAAGTAGAGCTTTGATAAACCCCACATTTCGTTTTCTAGTGTAATATGTCATTGATGTGTAGATTTTAGGACCTGCTCAATTCTTCTTCCCAATTCCCATTTGTCTCTTAGTTAAGACGGTTTCTCCTACGTTCAGAAACTGGTTGGCACGAGCTTTCTGTCCCCTCCAGATGCCCTTTTCCCCAAATTGATCTTCATGCCTCCCTTATTTATAAGTATTGCTTACTCAGTTATGACTTCCAGTCTGAAAAAGATTCGTTTTTACCTTGCTTTAGAGGGCATTAGTGATTACCACCCCTGAAAGCCAATAACCTATTATCTCCCTCTTGGACGTTTTGTGAGGGTTCATTCAAGTGCCACACACGTACTCTTACAACAAGTCTGCCCACTGCCGTTCTACATTATGGCAATTACACACTTAGAGGAAATTTAAGATATGATATGGTTGTGTGCATGGGTACACATAGTCATTCTGTTACCTCTATGATGAAATTATTAATGTTTAACAGTGTTAAATACCCTATTTCATAATATAGTTGGCCAGGAAGCTTAGCCATTGTAATATAGTTATTAAATCATCCTTTCTGTGACCTATTATTTAAAAAGAGCTGTTATAATTGAAGGTTTGTAATTTAACCTTTTTTACCCAGTTGATGAATGATTAGCAGTCTCTCTGCCCTCTTAGATATTTTAGGTACACTTCATATCATATTTCATAGTCATACTGTTGCAGATAATTTAGGAATAAAGTAAAACTTTTAAAAAGCCAGCTTTTTTATTTTTTAAGTTATTTCTGAATAATTTTCAATGTTTGGCTTGGATTTTCCTTTTTGGAGGAAAATAATAATGCATGTGTCAAAACTGGTTTCTTTGGTTATTTGCCAGGGGGATGATAATGCTGCTCTCGTTAGAGAGCTTTTGTCTTTTTCCTTGTCAGTTAAGTTGTTTTCTGAAATAAATAGGAATTTAAAATGTAGCCATGTTTTAAAAAATCACTTTGACAGTGTCCTTTTAAATTAGCATAGTTAATGTAGCATATGTTGATAATTTTGCCTAAACCAAGTTAAGAGGAACTGTTTATCACATTAGTGTTTATATTTGTTTTGCCATTAAGACAAATGTAGCCACCTAGTATTTTCCTATCACATGATATCTTAAAATATGAAATTTTCAATAAACATGATCAGTCTTTCAGAAACTTCATTGGCTGGTATAAAAGATTGAGTAGGTTTATAATCTTTTGTCTAATATGGTAGCAGGAGCCTGTTTCCCCCCCCCTTATAGAATTTTGGCAAAACCAACATAATTAAGTTTTCTATCTGTACTATAATATAAGCTTAACACGGTCTACCCATCGTGTACTGTCCTTAGTTTTTTTTCTTTATATCCTGTATGACCTACTTACATATGACTTGTGATTGGAAAACAAAGATTTAATAGAAACTTCAAAATTCCTTGAAAAGAATTGCCATATTGGTCCGAATATAGAGCTTGCCCTTAAAAATATTATTTGGCAAGTTAATATGTGTAATATGAAATTCTTAGATGTAAAAGGTATTCAGTTACAAGAAGCTAGCACTTACAAATAGGAAGGAAACATACTTGATGAAAATGTGGGCTCTAAATGAGATTTGATAATTGGGAGTTTTCCACGCCCTTACAGACACATGGTAAAGAATTTGATTATCCAGATGTATATTGATTTACAGCTAGATCTTGGTTTGCTCTTCTGAGCATGCATAGCTCACCAAAGCCTACATGGTAGTGTGAGTCTATTCTTTGTGATTTTGTGGAATATAAAAAGGAAAGGAGGCCGGCCTGGTGGCTCATGCCTGAAATCTTAGCACTTTGGGAGGCCAAGGAGGGAGGATCACTTGAGCTCAGGAGTTCTAGACCAGCCCGAGCAAGAGTAAGACCCTATCTCTACAAAAAATAGAAAAAATTAGCCAGGCAACTAAAAATAGAAACCAAAAAAATTAGCTGGGCATGGTGGTGAGCTCCTGTAGTGCCAGGAGGCTGAGGCAAGAGGATCGCTTGAGCCCAGGACTTTGAGGTTGCTGTGAGCTAGGTTTACATCAGGGCACTCACTGTAGCCCAGGCAACAAAGCAAGATTCTGTCTCCAAAAAAAAGGTGGGGGGAAAGGATTAAGAGGCTAGTAGTTAAATTAGAGATTAAATAAAAGGAATTGGGTATGAAGTGCAATAAGGGTTGTAAGATAAGAAAAACTGTGTATTTTCTAAGGTAACAAAACCTTGTTAGTCTTCACTTGAGTAAGGGACCCAGGAAGCCAGTAATAATAGAATCTTAGGAATGCTGGATCTTGGAGGGATAGGTGAAAGCATGCCATTAGTGTGATAACAGTAATGAGGGCTATTAATTTTCTAAAAGAAAGAGTAGTATTTTCATATATATTTTGTAATTTAGTTGTCCGAGAACAAGGGACAATGTGTAGTATGAAAAATACGAAGGAATTAGCTGCCATCTATACTTCACAATTGACTGATATTCGGGCCAATATGGACTTACAGGGCTATGTTTTGAACACAGCTAGAAGCCACATCAAATGTGAATGGTGAAGGAAATGTATTAATATTCCATTTATTAGGATAATCTTTTCTTAGCATTGAGTTGAAGTATAAGAACCAGGTTCCAGACACTAGGATACTACCAGAATTTAACCATTTGAAATTTAATCTCTAGCATGTCCTAATGCAGACAACTTGCAATTCCAGGGTTTATAAATCATACCAGGGTATTAAAGCACAGTAATCATATATGTCAGTGGTAAATATGTGTGAAATAATGAAACATATGACTGCTCTGTTAAGTATTTGGTTACTTTATTGGGGTGCATTTATACCCTTTTATGATTAATAAGTTAGTATATATAGTTATCACAGTAATTATCTTCTCCATAATGTTTCTAAAAATAATTATTGTGATCACTTCTGTTATTGCCCAGCAAGAGTTGGGGATAGATTTTATTCAGTTAACACTGTATGTAATTAGGGTTTTTTTTATTTCTTCTTCAGTTGGCAGTTCTGCAAGTAGTAGTGCCACAAGGAGAGAGTCTCTATCTACTAGCTCTGACTTGTACAAAAGATCTAGTAGCAGCCTAGCACCCATAGGGCAACCATTTTACAATAGTCTGGGATTTTCCTCCTCTCCAAGTCCAATAGGCATGCCTCTGCCAAGCCAAACTCCAGGACATTCACTTACGCCACCGCCATCACTTTCATCACATGGATCCTCATCCAGTTTGCATTTAGGTAAAAAAAAACCCAAAACCCTTTTTATTTGTATGTATACATGTATGTGTGTTTGTGTGTGTGTTTATAATATATGTAAAATATTTAATGTTGGATAAAACATGCCAAATTGCTTTTGCTTTTAGATATTAGCCTTTTGAAAAAGTGCTACTTTCCTGAAAATTCAAAGTGAGGGTCTAATGTACAGTAAGGTAAAGACCCCCTATTGTATCTTATGTTTCTTTTATGAAGTACAATGGTGTGTTTTTTTCTTGTCTGTGCTTTTGATTTGTGTGTTTTAGAGCATCTGGAAAGTCAACTATTTATACATGATAGTGAAAAAGAAATTTCACTATCAAAAGCTTTTGCACACCATAAGAAAAACATTAGTCACACAGTTAACTTACTGAACTTAAATAATTTAGTTACTACAATGGTTTTTGCTTTGGCCTTTGAACACCTGGCCGTTTTACCAATTACATCAGGAAATATGAATTTAGTGTGTGAGTTAGAGAAGCTTATGGGCTTGGGCCATGTATTTCTCTTACTTTTGAATATGTTAAAAGAAAAAAAATGTTTTAGGCTTGTTGTACCCCGAAGTTGGAGCATTTTTGTTTATGTCTGTATATTAAAATTGTCCCCACCCCAAAATTATTAAATTGGTGGTTTCCTTTTTTCCCTCTCCGTGCAAGTATTTGTCGTGTAGATAATAATATATTTTGCAGAGTTTTTGGACATCAGAGGCGGTGTATGAATCCCTATCTTGCCAAAGAAAATACTTCATTAAAATTAGATTTTGGATTTTGGTAATTCTAGTTTCCTCAGCTGAAACAGAAGGATTCTGTTGCTGACTTGTATGTGCTTGGAAAGATTTAAATCAACTTGTGGTTAAAAAGTGATGTTGCTATTGTATGTGGATAAATTAGTTGATTATGTTTGAACTCCCCTCCCAATCGTACAGGTATAGTTATTTTTTCTTAAAGCCCATAAGTACAGTAAATGTCTATGTAACAAACTTACCTGTTGCAGTGATCATTTATTGTACAATGAGCTAGATTTCTTTTTTAAAGGCTCTGGTCCTTTGCCCCAAATTCTGTGCCTTTACTCTTTTGGGGATATTGAATACATACAACCGATTAATTCATTCAGGTGGAGTCCTAAGATCTGTTTTGCAGCACTGTCTGTGCAGACTTGACCAGTGTTTAGCCTAATATTCTTCCTTCATTTATCATCTGTTCTTAGTCACAGGAGCTGCTAAGTTCCTGATTTCTATTATTACTACTCAGCCACCCACTACTACATAAGACATGTCTTTGGAATGGACATAAAAGTTTGGAACATAACAAACCCAAGAATAGACCTATCATAATAGCTTTGTGTTTTATTGTTAAGATATTTGTCATGTCCTGTCATCTTTTCATAGGTAAGTTTCAGATTAGATTCCTGTTCTACTGTTAGCTTGTGTTGTGTTTAGAGCCTGTATGAATAGCAGTAAATGTGGTTCTGTGTAGCTTAGAAATTGCATATAAGTTACTTTTTAGACGTCTTCATAAGTAAACAGCAATGTAGATATATACTTCTCTACCCTTCTTTAGACCATAAAGAAACCAGCCTAATAGATGCTTAGAGAAGGAATTCTAATCAATTACCAGAAATAATTACTACTTGGGCCAGCGGTTCTGCATTATAGTCTGATACTTTTGTGCCCATAGTTAAACTTCTTAGGTTAGCTTCAGCTTGAAATCTGATATTTCATAGTAATACACCTCTGGTTGAAATTAAGAATTATCTACATTATTTTCTTTTGTGTTCTTCCAGTTTTCCCAAAGCTTTTAGTTCTAGCATGAGTGGCAATGTTGTTAACAATGAATAGACCCCTACCAGGTTGAAAATAATTCAAATGATTCCATAAATTTGCTCTTTGCATACTGTTTATAAAAATAATCTCTTCTGCACTTTCCTGTGATTGAATCATAATGCAAGGCTTTCGTGCTCTCTGATCTATATTCTTGAAGTGGATTTCTTTATGAATCAAGTCTCAAGGCTGCTGATAAATAAAATACCTTTGGAAGTATATTGCATATTTTTAAAATAATTTTACTCAGCTCAGAACATAAAAGATAGAGATAAGTTCTCGGTCTAATTTGAATTGGTTGGAACTAATTCCAGGTTATTTTCTTGTGAGATTTTAAAGACATGAACATTTATAATCATTATAATTATTTGTAAGCCCTGATCTGCATTCCCAAAGTATTTAGTGAAACATACTAACTTTTTTTTAAAAACCAGCTCTCCCTTTCCTTGTGCTAGTTATTTGAGATTCACAGAAAATGCCAAATAGCATAACATTCTGTTTTGGCTTTCCAAAAAAGATGTTTCATTTTTTAAATAGTAGGAATTTAATCAACACGTATTTTTAGCAGGATAACCAGTAGTCACTTTTTGATTGAAGAGCAAGTATTTCAATTGATAGGTTTCAGGTGTTCATTTTTTTGTAATAATCTGAAACATTTTTGTTCAGATTTGTAACATTGTTACTTGTTATATTGATGTTAGAAGCATAAGAAAATCTTATTTTTCTACTTTGTGGTATGTGTTACCCCTAGTAACAGATTCCTTTTTAAAAAAATATCATAACCACAATATCATTATCATCTGTTTAAATTAGTAATTTCTCATTAATTCTGATTAACCTAATTGACTTAAATGTCTTTTTATAGTTGTTTTGTTTGAATTCATCCAAATAAGATTCATATACTGCATTTGTTTGTCTTTTAATCTGTAATTGTTTTTCCTTCATCTTTTTTTCCTTTCCACTTATTTGTTGAAGAAACTTTGTCCTGTTGAATTTCTCACACTCTTGATTTTGCTGATTGTTTCCCCATGGTGCTGCATTTGTAAAATGAAACTTTTCTATAAAGAATAAGTTTCTCATATCAATTGTGAGGTTACCCTGAAAGACAGTTCATACAGGAGTCAGGATAATGCATGATTCTTTTACTTTATTTTCTAATTTTCAAGATAATGAGTTGATACTCTCCCAACCTCTAAAGGTGACTCAATGGGTTTTTATCTTCATCTTTATAAATTGATAGATTCGCGGGATAATTAATGTTTTTAGTCCATTGCAGTCTGAGAGACATCAATTTTATATCTATTTCTTATTCCAAAATTATACCATCTTTGGTTGTTTGGAGCTCCTTCATATTGGCTCCCATGTTGACTATAACTTTTTTAAAGCAGCACTTAAATTAAACTGGAGGTTAGAGAAAGAAGTGGAAAGGAACAAGGAAAGAGAATAAAAGTTACTTTAAGATGAGTAGATTTTTTAATCCTGAAATGCAAAGAACAGTGTAAAAGTCTAGGCTTTTAGGTTCAGTGTAAAATATTTAAAGTGAATTATTTTTTCATGTTGTATTGATCTATAGAATTGGGGGGGGGGAATCTACTTGTGGTTTTTACTAATCATTGTCTCTGATAGAAGTCAGCATTTTATTTTGATATATTTCATTCTTTGTGAAGAAAATTTATAATTCCAGTATTATCTCACTTTCCTACCTTGGAGCTACCAGCTAGTTCCCTCGTTTCCTTTCTTTTTCTTACTCTAATAAACTTATTTATTGGTGGTTTCTGATTTACTCTGCAGTCTTTATGCTCATAGTAATTTTTTTATGTGAAACTTCTTAGGTATAAAGCAGCATTCTGCATTTTTGTTATTTGACTTAGGTTTTGACAAACTAATGACTTTTTCCCTTGTACCTGTTTGTTTTTGAAATGGCTAAATTTTTTCTTAAGAAAGGGGTACTAAAAACTGTAATGTGAACTTTGAATTCGGTGAAATTAATTAAAAGGTGGCTATCAATCCTGGCAATTCATTAATGTGTGTTGAGTAAGTAAATGAGTGTGCTTTGGTTTGCTGTAGATTAGAAAATTTCAAAACTTGTCTTTTCTCCCAATCACAGAAAATTTTATATTAAAAACAGCCAGGATAAATACTAACTTTAAGGATCATTCTGTTAAAATTGGTGGCTTTTGGCAGATTTGGTTAGCTACTTCACTTAGAATGAAATATTTTAAGAATTAAAATAAGTAAGGATACATACCATTTTTCTAAGTTTCATATATATGGACAATAATGGAAGCGGAAAACAATATGAATTATTTTGAAGCTTTCATTCAAAATACTGCTATCCTTTAAGTAGTAAAGTTTCTTATAACTAAATACCATTTGATGGTTTTCTAAAGCACCTTCATATTCATTATTTCATTTCATTCTGATTGTTGACATAGACTGGTTGAATATCTTCATTAAAGATGAGGAAAGTAAAGATCAGATGAGCCCAAGAGACCTGCCCCCAAGCCAGTACATGATAGAATTGAGGTTAGCATACAGTTCTCATTCCTGATACTATCCTTTCTATTTCCATTATGCTGTTCTATCAGGAGCTGAACAGTATTTCAAAGTACATATTCTAATCAGCCTCTCAGAAACTAACATTTACCTCACTATGGCGTAAGTCTTGCTTTTAGTTGTTGTTATTAAGATGTGCATAAGATTACCAGATTTCTAGATCCCTTTATTTAGTTATTCTTGAGATTTGTATAAAAACTGTTGTCTAAACACTTAACTCCCCGAAATAAGAATATTTGGTAATCTAAGATATACGATTTAGGGACTGGCTATAGAGCAGCATATTCAGTGCTCAGTAGAATATTATTTATAGCTCATGGTAATGTAAACTAAAGCACAGCTATAGCCCTTTGATATGTCTGAAAGTAATTTATTTGCTGATGAGTAGGAAATATGTTGTGAAGAAATTCTGAAATCCTGTTATTGTATGGAAGAATTTGTGATGTTTGGTTCTCTATATAAGATTTATTGGTTTTAGTTGGGCTAGCTTTGGGTCACAGTCATTTTTGCCCTTGTATTTTTATTGATTACACTTTAATAACATCCATACTTTGTGGTTCTGATGTCTGAGAATGTTTCCATCAGTTTATATCAAATTTAGTTAAGATAATCACAGATTTAAGATTGGAAAATACTTTATTTGATCCAATGTTTTGATCAGAACCACTTGGGGCACTTGTTTAAAATACCTAGTGCTAGAATTTATAAGGAAGGTGAACAGTTTGGAAATGTGTGGCAACAGTTTTGCTTGTTACAATAATTGTGGGGATTCTGTTGACATTAAATGCCCAACAGGGAGATGCTACACTTCACATAGTCGGCACACAAAAAGATCATTCCAGTGAAATTTCTAGTAGCTCCTACATAGATACACTGAATGGAAAGAAATAATTCATAATTCCCATACAGTTTTACTCTCATGTCACACTTGCTTTTTTTTTCTGAGACAGAGTCTCACTCTGTTGCCCGGGCTACAGTGCCGTGGAGTCAGCCTAGCTCACAGCAACCTCAAACTCCTGGGCTGAAGCGATCCTTCTGCCTCAGCCTCCCGAGTAGCTGGGACTACAGGCATGTGCCACCATGCCCGGCTAATTTTATATATAGATATTTTTTTTTTTAATTATCCAGCTAATTTCTTTTTTTCTTTTTTTTTTTTTAGTAGAGACGGGGTCTCACTATTGCTCAGGCTAGTCCACACTTGCTTTTTAACTCATAATTCCAGGATTCTTGTATGTCCCCCATCATCTGCCTAATGCATTTTTTTCCTTCTGCCTCCCTTTCATTGACCTGAGCTCTGCTTGCCATTGCATATTTTAAATTTTTGAAAAAGAACTTATGGGATGAGAGGTAGAAAATAGAAAAGTCTGATCTCTTTTTGTATGTGTTTCAAAATGCTAGGAATAAATACAATGGGAAAGGGCAAGGTCTTTTACACTGTAAATTGTAAACACAGAAATTAAAGAAGACTTACATGGAAGGACATAACCATGCTTTTTGGCTGAAAGACTCCTCACTATGATGAAGATACCAGCTTTTTACTAGTTGATCTGTAGATTTAGTACTATCAGTTTTTTTTCAGGTTTCTAAAAGAAATTAAGCTGATTTTTAAAATGTAAATGGAAAGCAGAACCAAGCATAGTTGAGACAATCATAAAGAACAAAGTTGGGGAACTTAATACTGCTAGATACCTAAATTTATAAAGGCTACAATAACTAAAATTGAAGTATAGGATAGATCTATAGGTAAATAGACCAGCGGAACAGAATAGAGTATCCAAAAATAGACCTGCTCATTTAGTTATCTGATTTGTGACCAAGGTGTCCCAGCAGTATATAGCAAAAGGATGGTGATTTCAGTAAATTGGGCTGGAGCAATTAAATACCAAAATGAGAAGAAATGAACTTTGACTTTTCCCCACCACACATACATTTCATTCTTAAAGAAACTAAGTGATAACCCAGGTCTGTCTGGCTTATTCTAAATATCATACTGCCTCTCAAAGGATGCTTTTATTTCTAGTATCTACCTGAGTAAATTAAAAGGATGTTGTTTCCTAAGTTTAGGGTATTTTTTTTTTGTTCATGGGGGGTGTTAAATGTCAGTGTATATTTATATTGGCTTCTTTCTGGTTTTACACTTGCTAACAATTGACCTTTAACCCTAATTGTTCTTTACTTCAGGGGTTTCTTAAAATATTATTATCAGTTTTTAAATTAAAATTGATAAGGATCTCCTTTATGTGATATTTTAAAATACTTAAGTAGCAAGTTTTATTTATAGTTACTAATTGCTATTTTATGTTTATCTTTTGCATAGTTAGCCTCCTTTTTATAATTTTTATGTATGATCAGAATTTTAACTTATTAATTCATTCAACTATTATCAAATACCTACATGCCAGACTCTGCTTAACTGGAAAAAAAAAATCACCATCTTAATCCACTATCATCAAATTTGTAGTTTTGTGGTAAATACAGACAAAAACAGCAGTTATAATATGATTGTAATACTATCGCCTTACCGTGCTTTATTTAATAATTCTCTTATAAAATTATACTCTTTCCATTGGAATTATCATTTTCATAGGGTTTTTGTACCAGTACTACAGACTGGATTATATTAGTTGCATCTTAGTTTATTTTCCCTACTAGATTAGTAACAAGAAAGCCCAGACCTTTCTCTACAACTTTAAGAATATTCAGATTTCAATAAATGTTTGAGTAGTTGAATTTGAGTGGTTTTATTTCTTTATTTTTTTCTTTATTTTTTTTTTTTTAAGAGAAAGGATCTTTTTGTTTTGTTCAGATTTGAATAAATTGGCTGTTGAAAGGCTTGATCATAGTTTAATGCAGCCTTAAATTCCTAGCCTCAGCAATCCTCCCGCCTCAGCTTCCCACGTAGCTGGCACTATAGGTGGTTCCCACTGTGCCCAGCTTGTTTTTCTGTGTTTTGTTGATAACTTTATTCTTAAGGACACTGGCTACTTTCCTTTCTTAAAAAAAAAAAAAAAAAAGTTTTGTATCCTACATAGATTTCCTACATTAAAAAGCATTATTTGGCCTTTCCCAGTCAGTGTGTTCTCTGTTCAGTTGTGTTAGGATCATACTCTTGAGAATATTGCACTAAAATGAAGTTTTTTTGACAGTTGTGGAGTTTTGTTTTTACGTGTGTGTGAAGTTTTTTGTTTTTCTGTAAGTACATCTTTCACAGTACCTACCCAGTTCAGCCTTCTCACTACTATAACAGCCACATCATGAGAGAAAATAAATGCTCCCATGTTTGTCTAGAATCAAAATTCTCCCCAATATCTATAATTTTTAAGCAAACCTGAAGATTACATAAGTCCTTCTTAGTTTATAGTTATGATTTAAGGGAAAAAAATCCCGGCTCTTAAAACTTTTCATCCCTCCTGTCAGGAAAGGCATATGGCCATGAAATCTCTGCAGGAATATTTAAAAGGAAATACAGATATAGCTCGATGGTTTATCAACTATTACCAAATGTGTTAAGCAAAATAAAGAATTCAGGTCAAATCTGAAAGGGTGACTTGAGATACTCAGGGAAAAGCTCACCCTATTACTGATTTTTTTTCCCTGGGGGAGGAGAGTAAGTTTTTTGTTTTTCTTGTTCGTTTTTTAAAAGATAGGACAAGGGTCATCCATGCTGGTGTGCAGTTGGATGATGGGAGTAAGTTTTTACAAGTGTTCTCATATTCATTAATCGCAAGGGGGGTGGTTTTCACTAAAGATATGAAATATAGGTAATTTGTGAAACTACACAAAAATACCCCCTTTTGATGGAGTAATGGAAATTGGCAAGATGGGTTATTGATAGGAATGATATGATACTAGCCTGAAGACTGTGTAGTTCTTATATAAAACTTAGCCTGCTTAAATGCTCTTTGGTGAATGAGGGAGGATTATTAAATATCTTCTGTGGTGATAGTCTCCCCTTACCTTTTTTTTTTTTTTTTTTTTAAGTTTAAGCAGTAGAGACTAAAAGCTAGATTTTAAAATTACGTTTAGAAAAGGATCAGGAGCAGTAGAAATGGATACAACAGATTTTTATTTCTGTTTTAGAACATTTGGTGTATAGTTTGCATCTAATGTTTGCTTACATATTGTCATAAAATTTACAGATTTAAGGTAGGTAGCACACTTGACATGTCTATATTAGCCTATTAAAATGATGTGGAAGATGATTATACTTTTAACTAGGATTACTTAGGGTGTTAACGTTACCGTAGCCTTAATCTTTCCCCCAGTAAAATTTTTGTGTCATTATATGGCAACTATATAGTTGTTAATGATAATTAGAAAAATTTTATTACAGTTCATGCCCCTTGTACCTTCAGTCATTTTTCAGATTTAAGAATGGCATATGGGCCGGGCGCTCTGGCTCATGCCTGTAATCCTAGCACTCTGGGAGGCCAAGGCGGGCGGATTGCTCAAGGTCAGGGGTTCAAAACCAGCCTGAGCAAGAGCGAGACCCTCTCTCTACTAAAAATAGAAAGAAATTAATTGGACAACTAAAAATATATAGAAAAAATTAGCTGGGCATGGTGGCGCATGCCTGTAGTCCCAGCTCCTCGGGAGGCTGAGGCAGAAGGATTGCTTGAGCCCAGGAGTTTGAGGTTGCTGTGAGCTAGGCTGATGCCACGGCACTCACTCTAGCCTGGGCAACAGAGTGAGACTCTGTCTCAAAAAAAAAAAAAGAATGGCATATGGCATTAAATGTTCTCCAGGAAGTATAGCTGAATATAACTAAAAACTTTCAAGTGAATTACACAGACATAAAAAAAAAAAATCAGTGTAATTATTAGCTATATTTCCTTGAAAAAGTTACTTAGGTTCTCTAAGCCTGTTGTCTCACAAGTGAAATGGTGGAGATACGTTTGTTTCATAGATAATTAAGAGGATGGCGATTAGCAGTGTTACAATAATGTACCATAAAATACTAGTGCAAGCACTTGCAAGTTTAGAGAAACAAAGATTTTTACTTTAAATGCAGTGTTTATGTGCAAAAACTTTTACATTCTGAGAAAAATGAAAAAATCCCACACATTTGAGTCATTTACATATTAATCTGGAAAGAAATATTGTCTTACTATACCTTTATTCATTTGTGATGATATTTCTATGTTTTATTATCTTTATTTCAATATTCACTGTTTGTGTGCGTGTACTTTATTATTTAAACATGTAACAGTACGTATTTCAGCTAGTGTGTAATTAACTTTCATTAATTAAAAAAAGAGGACATTTGTATTAGCTTCCTAGGCCTGCTGTAACAAATTACTACAACCAGATGGCTTCAAACAGCAGAAATTTATTCTACTCACAGTTATAAAGCTATAAGTCTGAAATCAAGGTGTTGACAGGGCCAGCTGAAGGCCCTTGAAGGCTCTAGAGGACAGTTTTTCCTTGTCTCTTTCTACTGGTGGTTGCTGACAATCCTTGGTGTTCCTTAGTTTGTAGACGCATTGCTCCAGTGTTTGCCTCCATTGTCACATGGCATTCTCCCTGTGTCTCTGTATCCAGTTTTTCCTCCTCTTATAAGGATGCCTGTCACTGGATTAGAACCCACCCTAATCAAGTATGACCCCATTTTAACTTGATTGCATCTGCAAAGACCCTCTTTGCCAATAACTTCACATTCACAGATACAGGCAATTAGAACTTGAACATATTTTTGGTCTCGGACACAGTTCTACCCTGTATTGTCTGGCCTCTTGTTTCCCAACTATAGAACCAGTCTTAGCCAGTTGGATAACGGGTAGAAGCTGGAAAAACTTTGAAGCACATAATAGAACAAATTGCCACAACTGATTGGCTTATGTCATTTTTAAAAAATGACCTTTTGGAGGCCACAGCTCAATACAGTACAGCATTTCATGCAAAACTTGGCTATTGCAGTGTCCAATACAGAGCGTTCAATAAGCAGTAGCTGCCTTTTTAAAAGTTACTGTGTACAGGAGGATAACAAGGCAATGTTAATGTGCAGCTGGTAGGCTGGGTTAGGCTCAGGAATAGTTGCCTTTTTCTTTTTAAACAAAGTAATAAATTACTACATGCCATAGACCCTCAAGGTCTAGCACATAGTAACAACTATGAGTATTTAGAAATATGTAACTAAGATTCATGTACATATTGAGAAGCACTGCTCTAAAGTCTTCTCCCCACTTTTCAACTTTAGGTTTTCCCACTAAAGTTAAGTAACATGGAGATAGATGTAGTAAGTCAGATTATCCAAGGATGTTACAGTCTACTCTGAGTATCCGAATCCTATTTTTGGAAATTAATCTGAGAGAAAATACTGAACTAAAATTATTAATGGATCTCTTTATGGGCTAGAAGTAACTAAAATTAATGCTGTAAAACAGACTGTCATCATGTTAGATTTTTCCCAGCTACTCATTCTGTGTCTTTGATTCTTTGCCTACTGCAACTAACTGGTGATCTTCCATTATCATCTTATTTATTTCCAGAGCCTTGCCTTCTGAAACAGGCTCTTATCCAGTGGCCTATATGTAGTTGTATCCTTTTCAGGACCCCAAATCTACTTTTCATTTTTATTTGAATTCAGTAATTGAAAACCTATTGTAAAATGAAGCCTTAAATTATCTTGATTCTAATTTGTTAGTCCCCAAACAGTGCTATCAGAATAGCCTTCGGGTAGATGGTTTTATAAATAAAAATTGTCCAGAAAGGGTGATTCAGTATGTTTTGAGTAAGGCTCAGGAATTTATTTTTGAATATATACACATCTGATAGATTGAGTAGCTGTCATTCCAAATCCCAGGGTGGAAAATAATCAAAAGCAAAGGCTAATCAGATTTCTTTATTTTTGGTTGTTTGAGTTGTTATATTGTTTTTCTTCCCTGTGTTTTTCCCAATACAGTCTGCCCTCCAAATCCACGGGTTCTGACTGTTGATAGTCTTGGGATGCAGGACCCACTGATAAGAAGGGCCAACTATAGGACTTGAGCATCTACAGATTTTGCTATCTGAGCGAGTCGTGGAACCAGTCCCCCACAGATATGAAGGGATGACTGTTTTTTATCTTTTTGACTTCTGATATTTAATAGGGAAGGGTTCTAAAACAATAGACTTCTTAAATTAATGAAAACTTATAAAATCTTATTATTTCTACTAGTAAAATAATAAGGCATTTGCCTTTATTAAGTTGTTATGAGTGAATGTGAAAGATACTTTTATAAATAGCATATAAGGGCAGCACACTCTTGTGTGATAAACTCTGGCCTAAGATTCCTGGCTGATGGTGATGTGATGGTCCACATCACTTTTAGACTATAGTGACCTTATCTGTGAAATTATAGTATTGATCTACATTTCCTATTCAAATAGTCATTAAGAAGTAGTGAATGGTAGTGGGTACTGAATGATGAAGTGAAATGATCTATTATCCATTTAATACATTTTGTGCAAAACATAATCTAGTTTTAGACTACCAACAGCAGAAGTATGAATATAGGTGACCTGTTTGTTTTTAACTAATTTTGGAATAATTTTAAACTTATGGGAGAATTACAAAATTAGTTTCAAAAAATGGAGAATACCTGTGATCCAGATTCTCCAAGTGTTATCATTTACCACATTTGCCATATCTTTCTCTTTCCTCCTCACCCCTCCCCCAACAAAAGTTATTTTTTCACTGATAACTTTTTTTTTTTTTTTTTGAGACAGAGTCTCACTCTTTTGCCCGGGCTAGAGTGCCATGGAGTAGCCTAGCTCACAGCAACCTCCAACTCCTGGGCTTAAGTGATCCTTCTGCCTCAGCCTCCCGAGTAGCTGGGACTACAGGCATGGGCCACCATGCCCGGCTAATTTTTTCTATATATTTTTAGTTGTCCAATTAATTTCTTTCTATTTTTAGTAGAGACGGGGTCTCGCTCTTGGTCACGCTGGTTTCAAACTCTTGACCTTGAGTGATCCTCCCGCCTCGGCGTCCCAGAGTGCTAGGATTACAGGTGCACCCAGCCCTTCACTGATACTTTTGAAAGGAAGTTGCAGGTATGATGTCCCTTATTCATTAATACATCAGTGTATGTTTCCTGAAAACAAGGATATTCTTTCATATAACCACAATTATCAAAATCAGAAAATTAACACAGATTTATTATCAAGTCAACCAACTTTGTTCACTTGTCAATTTTCTCACTGATGTCCTTTATAAGAAAGGGAAGGAGGGAGATTCATTGGTTGATTGATTTGGGGCCAGTTTTAGAACTATACATTACATTAATTTGTCACAGTTCTATTTTTAATGTTGAACTGTTTCTCTGTATTTTATGACCTTGCTGGTTTTGAAGAGTATAGACCCATTTTGTGGAATTTTCCTCAATCTCCAGACAGGTTTTAGATAACCTGCTTTCAATGTTTAGACAACCTAATTTTAAATGTCTATGTTATAAATTAGGTTTCATTTTGCTTATTTAACTTGTAAGGAAAGGTATCCTGCCCTGGATGGAATTAATTTTTCAGTTTTATAAATAAGACCAATTAACCTTCTAGAATTGAAAAGTCTAAGATTTTTAAAACTCAAGGCTGTTTAGCATTATTAGATGATTGTCACAGAGAGGTACATCAGAAGTTTGGTGTTAGAAGCTGATAGAATAGAATCAAAGAATATCTAGACGTGGGAGAAATTCCTGCTAGACATTGGTAGGATACTTGGAAGGAACCAAATCAAACTGGCTTAGTCATATCCTAGGGTAAGTATGAATATTGCATTTGGTGTTGAAAATCTTTAGTGCATTAAGGATAAGATTAGGCCTTATGTTTGAGGTGATGATAAGCCATGGCATAGAAATAGTAATGAATAAGGCAGAGAAGATGAGCACTCAGGGCACTACTAGGAAATTTGCATGAGAAATAGGTTTGAAATAATGACTTGAAAACTAGGTTGAAGGTTTTAGAGGATGTACTCTAGCAGGATGCTGTAGGTTTTTATCATAAAGTGGTATCACCAAATGGCTTTTGAAAGAAAAAATATAATTGATATGTATAAAAACAGATTGGAATGATAAGCAAAACACCCTTACCCTACAAAAAGGACATAGATGGTAGAGAAAACCCTGTGGCAATGTGTAGGATGTGATGCTACCCCATTTTAGTAGTATTTGTAGAAGTCATCTGATGTATTGTTAAGAATCACATGGGCTAGTGATCATTTATTGTTATGAACAATTCTTCAAACGATATAAACAGAAATAGGGAGTTGAAGAATTGGCAGTAGTGAGACAGTATTGAAACACTGAACTCTTTGACATTTGGAACATCAGTGCTGAGATAGTTATGTAGAACTGGAACAAACAAGAATTCATTGTTAGTAATTCTGGTGTATAAGATGGTTAAATTACACACTGTATTTATCGTGCACCCACTTACTGTCTGCTAGATGTTATTCTAGACACTGGATATCTAGCGTGTAATTGAATGTAATATGATGACACTTACATTGGAGGAGGAGTTGGGGATTCAAATAAATAAATGTATGATATGCTATATAATATGTTGTATAATGAAGAAAAATAAAGCTAGGGCAGTAGAGATAGAAAGTAAGAGGAATGCTCTAACCCAGTTCACCCTCCAGGCTTAATAACTTTTACTGTTCCCTGTCCTTGTAATTCTTTGGCCTTGAATGCCTCTGTATACCTTTACACTGACAGTGTGTCCTTGGGATCATCCATACCCTGTGGCCTGGATTGTATTATAGCACTATTCCACATAGAGTTAATGGTATAAAGCTGGTGGTTTTTGTTTTTCTGAACTACACTAAATCTGCATTTTGCAATTGTGTTTACATTTTTCTTTTTTAAAAGGACACTGTCAAGTACTATTAAACTGTTATTTGTAATAAAAACAATATCCTGCTTGTATTTCTTTTTTCTGTTGGATTGCCCTTTAATTTTCTTGTTTGTAATTGAACATAAAGAGGCTTTTTATTCATTTGTCTTAAATGATTAAGGCTATAGAAATAATAATTGCTGTTGATTACTATTTCTTGTCTGTAAAATAACAGTATTTTTATGACAAGTATTTTCAATAAATTTAAAAATCTTTTTTAAAAAATAGTGTGTAATTTAGATTTACTTTAATATTATGGTTTTTTAAAAAAAACTTCAATCAGTGGGTGAACTAAGAAATGATTTTTCTTTACATAGAAGTATATAAGACTTAATACATTTTTAATGTCTTCCTCAAAAGTACAGATTCAACACAGTGTTATTTCATTAACAATGCACATGAATTTTGATCACACTATTTTAGTGGCTTAAAATCTAAGTTTCCTAGCTATTTAAACTTGCTTGTTAACATAACTGAAAATTTTGTTGGTATTTTCAGTATTCTGGTATTGCTATGATTGTGTATGATATTAGATCTTGTAATTATACTTTAAGCTGCCAAGAAACAAATAACAAATAATTTTTTTCCCCTCGTGTTTTCTAGTCTCTTTTTTCATAGGGCCAAATACATTAAATATATGTGTGAGATTTTCTCTTCCAATTTTAATTTCCTGTCATAACAAATAGGAATTAGTGGGGGAATATTTCTTTATTGATTGAATTTATAGTTTAAGTAACTTTTATGAGGAACAACTTTCAAAAATATTTGCTGACCACAGCTGCTTTGTTGTAGGAGGACTGACAAATGGTAGTGGTCGATATATCTCTGCAGCACCTGGAGCAGAAGCAAAATATCGAAGTGCTTCAAGCACTTCCAGTCTATTTAGCTCCAGCAGCCAGCTTTTTCCTCCTTCTCGGCTTCGGTATAATAGGTCTGATATCATGCCTTCCGGCCGCAGTAGATTATTGGAAGATTTCAGAAACAACCGCTTCCCAAACCTTCAACTTAGAGACTTGATTGGACATATAGTTGAGTTTTCTCAAGACCAGCATGGTTCTAGGTAGGTGATATTTTCTACTTTGTTTGCTATGGTGTCCCAGTTTTCTTCTGTGAGAATATTTTTATAATGAAAATATAGTAGTGTCTGTGTTTTCTGTTATTTTGATTACATTGGTTCTGAATGACATTTGTGCACTTGAGTGTCCTGATGTATAGTTTGTCTTAAAATAGACAGTGTTAAATGCTTTTGCATTGCTTTATAGGTTGGTATTCAAGGTGACTTGGCTTAGACTGAAATAATTCACATTTCTTACAGGAAAATTTGGTGCCCTTTTACATTAAATAGATGAAATGCTTGAGAGATACATGTGAATTAGCATTCTCAAGATAGGAAAATAGAATACTAACACATTTAGTAAATGTAAGTTTTTTTTGTGGTTTCAAGATAAGCCTCAATTTTTTTTTTTTTTTTTTTTTGAGACACAGTCTCACTGCGTTGCCCAGGCTAGAGTGCCATTGCATCAGCCTCACTCACAGCAACCTCACACTCCTGGGTTCAAGCAATCCTTCTGCCTCAGCTTCCCAAGTAGCTGGGACTACAGGCATGTACCACCATGCCTGGCTAATTTTTTTTTATACATATATTTTTTTAGTTGGACAATTTCTATTTTTAGTAGAGACGGGGTCTTGCTCCTGCTCATGCTGGTTTCGAACTCCTGACCTTGAGCGATCCGTCTGCCTCGGCCTCCCAGAGTGCCAGGATTACAGGTGTGAGCCACCACACCTTGCCAAGCCTCAGATTTTTAAAAAATTGTAAATTAAATAGTTGCATACAAATTTTACCTCGCTATATAGTCGTGCATCATTTAATAATGGGGATACATTCTGAGAAATGTGTCATTGTGCAAACATAGAGTATACCTACACAAACCTAGATGAGATATGCTATACACTCAGACTATATGTTACAGCCTATTGCTTCTAGGCTACAAACCTGTATAACATGTTACTGTACTGAATACTGTAGGTAGGTGTAACAGAATGGTAAATATTTATGTATCTAAACATAGAAAAGGGTCCAGTAAAAATCAGTATAAAAGATAAATGGTACACCTGTATAGAGCACTTACCATGTATGGAGCTTGCAGGACTAGAAGTTGCTGGGTAAGTCAGTCACTAGTGAGTGAATGTAAAGGGCCTAAGACGTGACTGGACATTACTGTAGGCTTTATAAACCCTGTACAGTCAGCCTACACTAAATTTATGTAAAATTTTTCTCTTTCTTTAATAACAAATTAACCTTAGCTTACTATAATTTTTTAAATGAATAGCTGATAACATTTTTACTTCATAAACTTTGAAATTTTTTATTTGTTGATGTTTTGTAATAACACTTAGCTTAAAACACAAAAACACGGCTGGGCGTGGTGGCTCACACCTGTAATCCTAGCACTCTGGGAGGCCGAGGCGGGAGGATCACTCAAGGTCAGGAGTTCAAGACCAGCCTGAGCAAGAGCGAGACCCCATCTCTACTAAAAAAATAAAAAGAAATTATCTGGACAGCTAAAAATATATATAGAAAAAATTAGCCAGGCATGGTGGCACATACCTGTAGTCCCAGCTACTCGGGAAGCTGGGGCAGAAGGATCGCTTGAGTCCAGGGGTTTGAGGTTGCTGGGAGCTAGGCTGACGCCACGGTACTCTAGCCCAGGCAACAGAGTGAGACTCTGTCTCAAAAAAAAAAAAAAAAAAAAAACACATTGTATAGCTATACAAAAAATATTTTCCTTTGCATCCATATTTAAGCTTTTTTCTTATTTTTAAATTTTTTTTTAACTTTTGTGTTAAGAACTAAGTCAAAGACAGACATTTACGTAGGCCTACACAATGTTAGGATCATCAGTATCTGTCTTCCACATCCATCTTACCCACTAGGTTTTCAGGGGTAAGAACAGGCACGGAGCTGTCATCTATGATGACAATGCCTTCTTCTGGAATACTTTCTGATGGACCTGCCTGAGGCTGTTTTTACAGTTAACTTTTGTTTTTTATATTTAGATGGAGTACACTTTAAAAAGTATAGTAAATACATAAACCATAACACAGTTGTTTGTTATCATTATAAAGCATTATGCACTGTATGTAATTCTTTGTGCTATACTTAAACAACTGGCTACACAGTAGGTTTGTTTATACCTGCATGACCGCAAACATATATTGATCAAAGTCACTGGTCATTGGGAATTTATCGCTCCATTTTAATGTTAGGGGACCACCATAGTATATGCCTCTTACCAAAACATCGATCAAAACATCTTAGTGCAGTGCATGACTGTATTTGGAAGTTCCTTAAGAGTAGCAAATGAACCTTGTGTCACCCACAGTAGCTATCTTAGTTCATTTATATTGGGTGGATTTTATTTCTTTTATTATGTTCTACAAGTAGGTATTTAGTAATATTGTATACTATGAAAAATGAACAAGCAACTAAATTTTTGTAATTTTCTTTTTCTTTTATTATAATATTACCAAACTAACCTAAGAAAGATTAAACATCTTTATGTCCAGGTTTTGTATTGGTCTAACTGTAGTTATTTTAAGTTAAAGTGTTCCAAGGAAATGTTTTATAACCTTTGTCCTTTTTGTTGTAAACTAGCAGCCTACAATATATAGTGTTTTAATACTATTTTTGGAAATAATTTTATTTGTGTAAACATGTGGAAGGGGGGAATGTAATAGTCAAATGAGAGAGATAAATTTGCAGATCTTGTTTTCAGCTTACTGTTATGCCATTTAAATTTTTTTCCCACATAGATTCATACAGCAAAAGTTAGAGAGAGCTACTCCAGCTGAGAGACAGATGGTATTTAATGAAATTCTACAAGCAGCCTATCAATTAATGACGGATGTTTTTGGCAACTATGTTATACAGAAGTTTTTTGAGGTAAAAGCATGCATGCATATTTGTGTATCCATGCAGCTGTACAAATAATGCTAAGAAAAGCTCTGAAAGTTCTATAACAATAATTTCATATAAAAATAGCTATACATCTGGGAAAAATACTTATAAATATATATCTGGTAATACTAAGATTTTTTTTTTTTTAAATGAAGGGTGGGTGGGGGGCTGTGAGGAAGGGTGTTCAGTTGTGTTGTTTGGTTTTTCCTTTTGAGACAGAATCTGACTGTTGCCCTGGGTAGAGTACAGTGGCATCATTGTAGCTGACTGTAACCGCCAACTCTGGGCTCTAAGCGATCCTTCTGCCTCAGCCTCTTGGGTAACTGGGACTGCAGTCCTGTGCCACAATGCATGGGTGGGGTTTTTCCTTTTCTTTTTGGTAGAGACAGGGTCTCACTCTTGCTCAGGCTATTCTTGAAGTCCTGAGCTGAAGCGATCCTCCCGCCTCGGCCTCCCAGAGTGCTAGGATTACAAGTTGGGACCACCATGACTGGCCTGTATCTGGTAAGGATTTTATATCTGTAATATATAAAGAAATCCTAAAACTCAACCACAAAAAGACAGATAACACAATTAAAGAATGGATAAAGGACTTTAACAGACATTTGTCCATAGAAGATAATACAAATGGCCAGTAAACCATAAAAAAATGCTCAACCTCCTTAATCAATAGGGAAATACGAATCAATATCACAGTGAGATAGCACTTTACACCTACTATAGGATGTAATTTAAAAAAAAAAAAAAAAAAAACGAGAATGCCCAGCATGGTGGCTCACACCTATAATCCCAACTCTTTGGGAGGCCGAGGCAGGAAGATCACTTGAGGCCAGGAGTTCAAGACTAGACTGGACGACATAGGGAGACCATGTCAACATAAAAAATACGAAACAACATAAAAAATAAAAAAATAGCTGGACTTAGTGGTGTCTGGCTACTTGGGAGACTGGGCAGTAGGATTGCTTCACTTGAGCCCAGAAGTTGGAGGCTGCAGTGAGCTGTGATCATGCCATTGCACTCTAGCCTGGGTGACAGAGTGAGACCCTGTCTCTGAAAAAAATAAATGAATAAAATGTTTTAAATGTAAAACCATGTAAAATGTGTATGTGAAAATGTGGAGAGATTGAAAACTTTGTACATTTCTGGTGGAAATGTAAAATGGTACAGCCAAAAAAAGGAATTAACATGCTGTAACATGGAAGAAACTTGAAAACATTAATGTAAGTGGAATAAGCCACAGAAGGACAAACATAGGGTTCTACCAGTATGAAATGTCTGGAAGAGCAAATTCACGGAGACATGAGATATTATAGATTAGGGCTTCCCAGCGGCTGGAGGAAGAGGGGAATAGAAAGTTATTGTTAAACTCATTTCTGTTTGAGGCCATGGGAGAGAGCTGGAAACAGCCGTGATGGTTGCACAACAATGTGAATATAATTAGCACTACTGAATTATTAGTTTATTAAGTATGAAATGTCCAATTTCCTTATGTACTAAGTTTGACAGTTTGATATCTCTGACATTTCACTTTGACACTTGTTTTATGTGTATTGTGAGGATACATCTTCAGTCTTTTCAAAGGCACATTTTGGCTTGTGGTTATCAAATTTTTTAAAGCAATTTTTGTGAAATCACGGATAAGTCAAAAATTCCTTTTATTTTTTTAATAAGAGTTCCGTCGTGGAACCAGTGCAGCACAGACAGCTCAAAATACCAACAAAGTGTTTGGGAAGGATGTGGCTAATGAGCACACTGTACGTGAGTGGTTTGAGAAGTTCTGTCCTGATGATTTTAATCTTGAAAATGAGCCACATGGGTGACCTGAGACCAAGGTGGATGATGAGCTGAAAGCCATAGTGAAGCGAATCCATCTCAACCCACATGTGAATTAGCAGCAAGGTTTGACGTTATTTTCCAACAATATTGGACCATTTGAAACAAATTGGCAAGGTAAAGAAGCTGGATATATGGGCTCCACGTGAATTAAGTGAGTGTCAGAAATCATCTCGAAGCTCATCTTTCTTTGCTGTCACAACATAAAGGCAATGTTACGTGTGACAAAAATGGATTTTTTTCTGACAATCACAAGTGTTAGGTACGATAGTTGGATAAAGATGAAGTGCCAAAACACAGTCCAAGACCAAATATTCATCCGGAAAGCTAATGGTGTCTGGTGGTCCAGCGCTGGTATCCACTACAGTTTCATGAAAACTGATCAGTCAATTACAGCAGACATGTACTGCAACCAATTGGACAAAATGATGGGGATGCTTGTGATTAAGCAGCCGAAGATTGGTCAATAGAGACAGGCCAATCCTCTTGCAAGACAGTGCTGGACCACATGTTGCACAAATAATGCTACTCAACTATAGAAGCTGGACCTAAAAGCTCTCTTGTCATCCACCATATTCACCAGAACTTGCACCAGCTGACTACCACGTCTTCCAGGCTTTGGATCACTTCTTGCAAGGAAAAATATTCCATTCTGAACAAGCTGTGGAAAACCTCTTTCGCTACTTCATCAACACTTACTCTCCAGGTTTCTTTGCTGCTGACATAAAAAAGCTACCATTAAGATGGCAAAACTGTCAGTAGTTTAGGTGCATACTTTGAGTAATTGTACTGCTTCTTGTTTGAGATATAATAATCTACACTTTTGATTCAGAATTGGACGTTTCATATTTAATGACCTAATACATACTTTAAAGTAGTTAAAATGGCATATTTTATGGAGTATATATATTTTATCACAATAAAAATATTTTTCAAGGTAAGCATGAAACGAGGTTTATTGAGGAGAAATAGGATTATAGAGCAAGAGCAAGATACAGTAAAAAAATTGTAAATGTATGAGCCTACTTTAAATAATCCTGATGAATATTTGAAAATTAAAGTGTTGGGAGTCTTAGGTGAACCAGTTAATGAATGATAGTCTTTATTTGGATTTGTAGATGTGTAGTCTTTATTTGGATTTGTAGATGTGTTTTACCTTGTAACTTAGCTAATTTTTAGATAAATATCTGTGTTGTAGCTTGACTTAACAGGTTTTCTCCTCAGTTACATCAGAATATAGTTTGAGAATTGTCTGAGAGTTTTAGTGGCCTGAATATGTGGCTCAGAAGTTTATATATTAAAGATGGGGATTTTGTTAGGAGTGAAGAATGAAGGCATGTACTTTTAAAGGTGGTTGATCTGTAGTAACAAGGAAATTTTAGATAGTAAGACTTAACCCAAAAAAAGGTAGCAAAATTATTATTGCAGCCTATCTCTAAGTCTGTCTTAATTAGCTTCTTCCTGAATACCTCCTCCCTTCATAATTACTAAAGGTGTTATTTTAAAAACAGATTCAATGGGCTGCAAACACTGTCTTATTCAAGTTTAACAAAGTAATGTTATGGTCACTTTTTATTAATATTCTATTCTTTTCTGTCAGTTTGGAAGTTTGGATCAAAAATTAGCCTTGGCTACTCGTATTCGTGGTCATGTTCTGCCCTTAGCCTTGCAGATGTATGGCTGCCGTGTTATTCAGAAAGCATTAGAGTCTATTTCATCTGACCAGCAGGTAATTGTAAGTTAAGACAAAATTTTTGTATTATTTTATTCAATTTTTAAATTATTTTTTATCTTAGAATAATCTTGAAATGAGTAAATATTTCCACTAGACTAAAATACTTTTTAAATGTCTCAAATAGCACAATACTAATTAAAAGTTACAAAGCAGATCATTTCTAAGTGAAGATATTTGAGTACATAACTATGTGCCAAGCAGAATACTAAGTGATGGCTGTTTTTACTATCTCTTACTTGATTTTCTGTAATATTAGAATGCATTTTACTATTTCCAGTGTTTATTTGGGCTGTATATAATGTTTCTGTTACAAGAATAAAATGGAATATTACTCAGCCTTAAAAGGGAATGTAAAAATTTTTTTAAAAACAATAAAATTTTTAGCACCAGTAGCATTACTATATGCCAGTTTTTTATATATATATATAAATTTTTTTGAAATCTAGCTCAACAGAAAAGGTAACCTAAGAATCCTCTTAACAAGATTTATAATTTTTTGAGAGAACATATAAATTAAATGAGAAATATTCTGTGTTCTTGGATGGAGAGTTTAAATATTTTAAGTTAATAAAGGATTGATGCAAATCCAGCCATGTATTTGTGGGCCTTTTTGAGGGGGATAGCTGATCAAAATAATTGTTACAATTATTTTAAATGTAGTAGAATACTGAGATTAGGAAATGAGGATAAATACTGATCCACCGGATTTTTAAAGTATACTGTGAAGCAACACTAATTAGTGGGGTTCTTACACAAGAATAAACAGATTTTAAATATGAAATTAACCCCAAGTAGATACTATTTTCTATACATGATTTATGTATTACAGTGAAAACACAAGGGCGAAGGAAATAATTATTTGTTAAAAGATAATTGCAGTTAATATTAGAAAGAAATCAGCTTGATTCCCATACAATAAAAGTAAATTCTAGAATTAAAAACAATAGTACTATATGGATGGTTATTGTGTGCGCATGTATATCCATTAATCACAGCATTAAAAATCTGTGAGAAAATACAATTATGCCTCCAGAGGAAATCCTGAGTTTCAGAGTAATTGAAGATATGTCACAATGGAGAAAGAGAAACAAATCTGAATGCTTAAAACCATAGAACTTCTCTGTCACATGTGTCAAACTGGTACAGATATTTTAAATGTCTTTGATATTTAAAAATATAAAGCATTGGGAGTAAGTCTTGGGTAAACCAATTAATGAATAATGGTATTATATTTATTTGGATTCTTAAGTATGTTTGGTTTTGTGACTTAGTCCATTTTAATTTATACTTAAACATCTGTGTTGTAGCTTATATAGTAGGATTGCTCCCTGATTGTGTCAGAATGTAGCTGAGAGTTCTTTGGGTGAAAGATACTTAGATGTGAATTCCTTTAGACTAAGTATGTGTGCTCCATTTCTCCACAGTACCATTTTTATTGCTCTAATTAGGCACACAGATTTTTTGTATTAATGATAAAAGCTAGCAAGTTCTTTATTATAAGAGCATCAGGAAGAACAAAAATGTCCAACAATAATTTCTTCTCTTACAGGAATTATTGAGATAATATGTGACAAATCACACAAACTATATGTGCTCAATTCCTGCTTTTTTCCATCTAAACTTAATAGACTTGTGCAGCCATTAAAAATAATTCCTTGGGAGAGGATGATAAATAGGGCAAAAATGTAGAATTCTGAATTAGTTATATGAGTTTACCAACTGAGAACAATTAGTGGATGATATATACAGTGAAGACAGCTTAAACAGGGCAAATTCAGCACCACCAGGTTATTTCAATGTGTATCGTTCACATTATAATCCCGCAAAATATATTTTAATAATTTTTACCTTCAATGATTTCTGCTAATTATACTTCAAGGAAAAATACTTAAACTTCCATATAGTAAAAAAAATACAAATAGGAAATATTTTTTGAGTATACTTTTTTTCTCATGTCAGTATTTTTAATTTTATTATGTTGTTTATTGAGATAATTATTTAAATGGCATCTTCTCTTTTACAGAGTGAAATGGTAAAGGAGTTAGATGGTCATGTTCTCAAATGTGTGAAAGATCAGAATGGAAACCATGTTGTACAAAAATGTATTGAATGTGTTCAACCACAGTCACTGCAGTTCATCATTGATGCTTTCAAAGGACAAGTAAGATTGAGTTTTGGCTTCTAATTTGTTACGGCATTATTTTAGAATTTTGAATGCTAACATATTTTTCGTAAGTCACAAGATAATACAGAGCACTTGGATACAAAAATAGGAGACAGAATAGTAAATGTGCATTAATTTCTTCCTCTTTCTAGAGTTAGTATATAGCTTCATTTTTTTTTTTGAACCTGCAAAATATAGAAATACAAGTTATAATCACGTTACTTTAAGAAGTAAAGGTAATCGCTGTTAAAATGTAAACCAGTGTTTTCCAGATTTCCTTGTAGAAGAGGAGGAGGAGGGAAGAAGACTTAAGACTGTATAACAATACAGAAAATACATAGCAATTAGTGACTAATACATAGTAATTAATGGCATTTAATTAAATATTAAAATACCTTCCCTCTTCTCACCCATTCTTTCCTGTTATTACATACCCTCAATCTTCTTGTTAGGTTCTTTTAGAACAGAATACCTTTAGCTCCTAAATTGAGTGCTCCCTCCTCTTACATCCCAGTCTTTGCTAACATGGTGGTATTATTAAATGTGAATCCATCTCCCTTCTCTTTTCAACTAATTCTAGGTGTTGTCAAAAACTTCTCTGCCTCATAAAACTGTTAAAAAATGTCAGAGAATGCAAATACTAATGTTTTACATTTTATTAAGGTATTTGTGCTTTCAACTCATCCTTATGGCTGCAGAGTAATTCAGCGCATCCTAGAACATTGCACTGCAGAGCAGACCTTACCTATCTTAGAAGAACTCCACCAACATACAGAACAGTTGGTACAGGTATAAATTACTTAATAATTTGAAATGTTTATATGTATTTGGAAGTTTTTTGATTTTTAAAAGAAATATATTATTAAATATTATAGAAACAGACAAAGCCTATTCTTTTGACTATACTATAGGATATTCAGACAAAATTAATATCTTTTTAAAGAGTAATCATTATTCTTAAGGAATGACTTAGGTGAAGTAATTTTTAAATATTTGTCCTTAGGATCAGTATGGCAATTATGTTATTCAGCATGTACTGGAACATGGTCGACCTGAAGACAAGAGTAAAATTGTTTCTGAAATCAGAGGAAAGGTCTTAGCCCTGAGTCAACACAAATTTGCCAGGTATTGCTGTATTTTCTAATTCCAGGGCTCAAGTCTTTGAATTTCTTGGCTTTTGTTAGTAAGCACAAAAATGGATGTAAACTATATCATTGAACTACAATCTTTTTTCGTGCTGTTAAAAAGCACATACAGAACATTGCTTTTACTTTTTAAAAATCTGCATAACGAATTTATTTTGCCCACATAATACTATTTTTGAAGTCTGTATTTAAAAAATCATTTATCTACAAGACCTGAGGATCTGCAAATTTATTTAGTACATGTTCTTGTAAGTCTCAGAACTTACTAATGATGTAGTTGCCTTTTTAAATTATAATTTTAATATGTAATGTCCCATGATACCAATTTCTGTTTTAAAAGCAATCACAAGACAAGAGAATCCCATCTTGACTCTTCTGTTTACTACTACATTGGAGTAGATTCTTGATTTCAAAAGTCAAGGAAATTTTGGCGTAAAGAAAGAATTAACAAAATTTTGTTTATCTACTTTAATTTTTAGCAATGTAGTAGAAAAGTGTGTTACTCATGCCTCCCGTGCTGAGAGAGCTTTACTGATTGATGAAGTTTGCTGCCAGAATGATGGTCCTCACAGTGCCTTATACACCATGATGAAGGACCAGTATGCCAATTACGTGGTTCAAAAGATGATTGATATGGCTGAACCTGCTCAGAGAAAAATAATCATGCACAAGGTAATATATAGATAACTCAATTTATCTGTAACTTTAGGCTACACATTTAACTTCCCTTGGATTTAATTTCTTCATGTATTATTAACTGGATAAAAAAAATTAAAATTGATGGATAACTTTGGCAGATGTTGGTATGGTTTACCCTTTTAGAAATTCTTAAGGTAATCATGTTGATTAGTCATCTGTTTACCAATGTTTAGCATTATTCTTTCTTCCCCTATCTTATTTAAATATGCAGTTGGTTTCAGGAACACCCCCTCCTCACCCCCATGGATACCAAAATCCACAGATGCTCAAGTTCCTTCTTATATAAATGACATAGTATTTGCATATAACCTATGCACATCCTTCCATAGACTAAACCATCTATTAGTTATGATACCCAATACGGTATAACTACTGTGTGAATAGTTGTTACACTCTATTGCTTACCATACAGAAAGCAATGACAAGAAAAAAGTCTGTTTAGTACAGACTCAACTTTTTTTTTTTTTTTTCAGATAGGGGTCTCTATATATCACTGTATTGTTTAGTCTGGTCTCGAATTCTTGGGCTAAAGCGATCCTCCTGCCTCAGCCTCCCAAGTAGCTGAGATTACAAATGTGTGCCTTCCTTTGTTTGTTTCTTTCCTTTCTTTCAATTTAAACTTAAAGCTGTTACCTTTTCTTTTAAAAAAAAAAAAACAGGCCGGGCACGGTGTCTCATGCCTGTAATCCTAGCACTCTGGGAGACCGAGGTGGGAGGATTGCTCAAGGAGTTCAAAACCAGCCTGACCAAGAGCAAGACCCCGTCTCTACTAAAAATAGAAAGAAATTAATTGGCCAACTAAAAATATATAGAAAAAATTAGCCAGGCATGGTGGCACATGCCTGTAGTCCCAGCTACTCGGGAGGCTGAGGCAG
>CAUYRT010020924.1:0-44316 GCA_963574885.1 Lepilemur ruficaudatus
CCTACTCTGTCAAAGTAGTCCAGAGAGTACATACATAGTGCTCCAACTGTATCTACGTACAACCAACACTCCATTTTAAGTGTACAATTAAATGATTTTCAGTGAATTTACCGAGGTGTACGGTTAATCACATGAATCAGTTTTTGAGGAATTCCTTTCCCCTATTGAGACCCCTAATTCCGCTCCACTACTTTTCAAGCATATCCCACCCCTCCACAGTGACCCCCCACGTCGCTCAGACTTGGGTCTACCCCCCACCCCCCAATTCCCCAGTGTTCACTCCCCATTATTCGAAGTGAGGTGATACAAGACCCGAAGAATGGGTTCCACCTGTACTCACCATCAAATTGGTATTGACAGATTCAGATTTTTAAACTACGATTGTGCTGCCCAAACAGAACACTCTAAAACAAACACTTTAATACAAAAAAACAAAACTACTGGCTGGAGTCACTGCCAGTTCGCGAGCCCGCATACGTCTTGGCTCAGTGTCCGCCTCTCCCTTGTTCCAACCTGGTGCTGCTCCTGGGCCAGTTCAGATGCGCGCGGGTTCCTGCGCTCTGGCGCTCCTAGAGAGGGCGCGGTGTCCCTCGCCGCGTTCCTGGTGATGCTCTCAAATCTCTGAGGCCAGCGGCCAAGTGAACCTTGGAGCGGCTTAGAGCCGGTTACCAGCTGCATTTTGTTTCCACCAGAAACGGAGTTGTTGCTCCAGGATGTTCTCCCCACGGCGACTCGGGCGCGGCGCGGTCACGGGCCTCCGGGGAAGTGGGAGGGATGCAGTAGGCGTGGGCAGCGCGAGACCCGGGCCCGGTACCCGGGTGAGGGGCGGGGCGGGCGGCACAGGAGAGCCCCGCCCCTGCCCCCGCCCCTCGTGGCCCCCGCCCCCTCGTGGCCCCCGCCCCCTCGTGGCCCCCGCCCCCTCGTGGCCCCCGCCCCCGCGCTCTAGAGTTGCGGCGCCGGCTCCCACCCGGCGCAGTCACGGGACCCCGGGCCAGCAGGCTGCGCGCGTGCGGCCGCTGCGTTTCCTCCTCCCGCGCCGGGCGTCTGTCGCGCGCTGCAGAAAGCGCGGAGCCAGTCCCGCAGCCGGGACAGGCTCTCCCGCAGGCGCACGCAGAAGTGCTCCGCAGCCGCGGCCGGAGCTGGGGCACCTTCGCCCTGCGCGCTCCGGGGTCCTGCTATGCGCCGCGCGTGCCATCCCCGCGCCTCCTTCGCCGGGCAGGCGTGGGGAGAAAGAAGCGGCTCCCGGCTTCTGGGCACTGCGCCCGGCTCGAGGTGCAGGATGGAGAGCCAGGCGCTGCTGGCCATCGCTCTGTGGCTCTGCGTGGAGACCCGGGCCGCCTCTGTGGGTAAGGAGTCCCCTCGCCAGGAGGAAGGCGGAGAGGTCGGGTGCGGGCGGAGAGGATCTGGAAGGTTCGGTCTAACTTGGAATCACAGAGCTGGAGCGTTGGAAGGGACTTGATAGTTTGTGTTCTTCCATTTACCGGTGGGGAAACTGAGGCTCAGAGACTGGCCCACGGTTACCCAGCCAGCCGGTGTTCTCCGGTGCTCTAGCCCAGTTCAGTGACGCTGGTGTCCGCCAGGGCACTCGGCTGGAGCGTGTCCCGCGGAGCCGACACACCCTCCGGCTCTCGGGAGGCGGGGGCGGGAAAGCGCCCAGGGCGGGCAGGCAGGAGGTGCCCCCGCGGGCGAGAACAGGCGGTGAAACGTAGCCTGGCTGCGCGAACATCCCAGCCCTGGCGCGGGGAACGAAGCCTCGCAGGGAGCTGAAGCCGGGTCACCCCGAACCCACCGTGCCCTCCGCTCTGCCTCTGCGGGAGCTGAGCCGGGACCGGCCTGCTCTTCCCTTTGGGCTCCAGTACACATGCAGACTCACTGCCCCAAGTGAGGTCCGAAGCGCAGGGAAACCTTTTTTCCTTCCTTGGTGCCGGTCAGCACTCTCCTCTTAGAAGAGGGGAAAATCGTTGCTTGTCCCGGGAGCTGTGACAATTTCCCCAAGTGTCTCCAAGTAACAGTCAACTTTCCTACGGAAAACTTTCGACATCTTTCCAAGACCTTTGGTCCTTGGAGTAAGCGGATAATCGGGAGTTCAAGTTCTGGAAATCTACCCTGCGGGGCTTGGTACCTAGTTTTAGCGCCACTCGCCACACTCTCTGCCACCTGAAATTTTTGTATCCTTTATTTAGGAACACACGCTCCGGATGCAATAGCTGTCTCCTGTCCTCCCCTCCCCTCGCCTCCCCTCCTCTCCCCTCCCCTCCTCTCCTCTCATCTCCTTTCCTCTCCTTCTCCGCCTTCTTTTCCAGATGATACCACTTTTCTGCAGCCATACTTTGCTGATTCCCAGATTTCCACCCTTTAGAGGGTGAGAAAGGGGAGCGGGTCAGAGACAGGAAAAAAAAAAAAAAGTCAAATAATTCAGGGAAAAAAAATTCCTTGCATCGAAAGAGAAGAATCGCATGTCTTAAAAGACAGGCACATTCACATGTTGTACCAAGATCATCTGTCGAGGGTGATTGAATTTTCTTAATAATGACTTGTTTCATCAGGGCCAGCTCCACCATGGACACTCATTTGTCCCTGACAAGGACTCTCTCTCCCCCTTTATGGGAAGAGAATGAAGGTCTGGAACATGTGGTGGTTCTGTATTCCACAAAGAAGTGAGTTGCTTTTAAGCCGGGGGTGTTTCTTAGTGCAGCAGGAGTAACTGTAATCGGGTTGCCCGGAACATAATGGTGAGCTTGCCCGCGTGGAGTGTGTTACTTGCTTAATTGGATTGGGCTGTAATTGGTGCCATCAGATTCTAGAGACAGAGGCGCTGTTGTTTTCCCTTCCCATCTTCGAGCTGGAAGGGTAACAGTGCCCAAATTAATTAATATTGGTTATGGGATTTGAACATAGAAAGGCTTCTTATTGAATGGTAGCATATGTACCCTTTACAGTTATTTCTTTAGAAATGTTTGCAGAGTAGAGCTCAAGCTTGCCAATGAAAATGAATGAAGCTTGATGGAGCAAAAAAAAAAACAAAAAAAACAAAAAATAAGTGTTGGTGTGCAGACATGAATTTGAAGTTATCACTGATAGCCTTGTCGAATAGATTTTTGTTGTAGATGTGTCTGTAGAATTGTATGGAGGTTTCTTGGCGTGCTATGAATGAAGAACATACCTTTTTTTTTTTTTTTTTTAGAAAAACATTATTACATAGGAAAGTCTGTACAGAGTGTGAGGTCTATGGCAATAAGTTTCAGGGATCTTCAAGAGTCTCTTATTTTGGTAGGGGGATCAGCGTAGCTTGTTGAGAGCTGAGTCGTTTTACTACCATTTTTCTTTCTGTCGTGTGAATGTGCCCATCTAATGGATTCTTTCCCGTGTGGAGTGTTGTGTGAGTTGTTTGTCACGTTTTCAACATGTTTCTCAACCTCGTGGTTCCCAGTCACGTTTGAAATCTGTATTCATCCAAATGAATTGTTTTTTATTTTCCTCGTCTTAAGCAACGTGGGACTTCGTTATTGGAAGGCTTTTCTTTTGCTTTTAAAAATTTTGCCTACTTTGAGGGCAGTTCCTTCCTTCATATTACAAAGTACTGTGCTAACTAACTGAACATGACCACCCAGACCAGTAGCTACCCAGGAGTGGCCCGGAGACCATGTATGATAGGGCCACGTGAAATGCTTGTTAAAAAGCAGGTTTGTAGGCCCAGGAATATTCTGACACAGCCCGAAGTTTTAAGAACCACTGCACACACAGGAAGTCAGTACCAGTGTACCAACGTCAATTAGTTCTTGAGATTTGTGATGTAAATTAGTTTCTAGGTTTTTTTTTTTAATTAAGAAAAACCTGTGTTATCGATCAACAAATCTGCAGTTATGTCAACAGCCTATTTTGCACATGTGGGTAGGTGTGTGAGAACATGTGCAATCAATTGTTCATTTCTCCTGCAGTTGTTCCCATTGGGGTCCGCAGATTGAATGCATTGGATATTTGCACTGGATATTTGCTTATACTTTCTTTATTCACATAATCTCATACTTGCTCATATTTGTTCATAACTCCCTTCTTTGTCCAGCAAGGTCAATGCCAGTTTCAGCCTAGAGAGTCATTTGTTCTTAGTTGGTGTGAGTTAGAAAGCTTGGGTGCTTGCCCAGCGTCAATTGCTTTTCAAGCTGGTGTTTTGAGCATCTTGATGTGTGTTAAGACCATAGCATAGTGGACCGATTTTCTTTCTCTGATGCTTTTTCAACACCTGGGAGATCTTCACATTTAGCTCACAGAGAACTCAGTTATCCTGCTGCGGAGTGACCCATGGCGAGGGCTCTATCCCGGAGTATTTTTCTGGCTCTTAAGCTTTTAGGTAAAAACAGGTTTCTTGTGTTCTAGGCTTGGTGTTGGGATGAGCTCAGAGTTGTGATTAGTAAGTTGAGATTACCCAGTTGTAATTCATTAGGTTATACTTTTTTTAGTACTGCTTTCTGAAGATAAGGTATCCATATGAATGTATGTATGAAATTGGAAAATGTTTTCCTTGATTCCTCTGCCCCAGTTTTAATGTACAGTCTTTCTGAACCATTATTTCAACCTTGACAATTATGAGAGGAAGGAAGTACACTAGAAAATTGATAAAGGAAAATGAGACAAGGTCATAGACACTCTTACCCCCTCCAGGCTACATAGACGAACCGTATAGAAATCTTGCTAAGTAGTATTCATTAATCAGCAATTTAGTCAAATGTGTACATCCTATGTTTTATAAGAAATGTCAGTGGGTCCTTTCCCAAGGGAGTGAGATCATCAGATGAAGGTTCATTTGATTTCAATGTCCCATATCCTTTTGTAAGACCTTGAAATTGGCAATGCAGGAAAACAGGAACTCCACCCTAGGTCCCTGAATTGCAGAACCGTTGTGTTGGTTTATGACCATCTGCCCATTCTTCCTGTTATGACACAGCTTGTGAACTTTTACTGAGAATGGTGAAAAGTAAATTCCCAGTTTTATACAATGAATTGCTGAAGAGGCCTTTTAAAGTATAGAGTGTGCGTTGTTTATGGAAGGTGTTTCCTACTGGGTCTGACTGAGTGGCGACTACATTCATTTATTTAATTTGTTTTTAGGTTTGCCTAGTGTTTCTCTCGCTATACCCAAGCTCAGCATACAAAAAGACATACTTACAGTTATGGCTAATACAACTCTTCAAATTAATTGCAGGTAAGGATTCATTCTAGACTCAGATTTCCTGTGTTAAATAACTCATTGTTTATTGAGAAACAATAGAAAAATAATTTCTATTACAGCAGTTACAGTAGAGGTGTAGTAATTGTTTGTAAGTAGTGAGGTTTTCTAAGAACTGATGTAATAATGAAAAATAAGAAAGGTCTTCTCTCAAAAATTCTGTGTTATTTTGCTGATACTTTTTCGTACTATTCTCTGCCAGCACACATACAAGCACACACCCAACACACCAATAACCGTTATGGCACCTAGCATATAGTAGACACTCAATAAATATTGAATGAATAATAATATTGAATGAAGTTGAGAGCATGTTTTAGGCCACGTTTATTATATTCAGTATGACTCTTGGACACTTTTTTAGCTCTTTCCAAGAATTTTACTTTATAATAAAATTATGACTATAATAGTACACTAATTTAATATTTAGCCAATAATATTACTGAGTGCATGTATTGCATAGGCAATGCACCTCATGCTCTGGCTTGGTGTTCTGGAATGTTTCTCCTCCCACGTGCTCCCAAGAAGTCATGCTATTGATTTTTGATAACCGGGGAGCAGACCTCATTGTCAAGAAGAAGAGGGCCTGAAATTTTGCCTTCCAGCCTCTGCCTAGGAAGGAAAGATAGAAGACTTTGGGGGTTTAATGTAGCAATCATGCATGAAAGACCTGAAGGCTTCTTGGGACTAGTGTGTTTCTGGCAGGGACCATGACCGTGGAGGTGGCGTTGCCCTCCAAGAAGAGCGCCAGGAGTCCAAAAGAACCTTGGGCAGCTCATTGCCATTGCTTCACACTTGACAAGTGCCAAGTTTTCAGCAGAATGACGCAGGTCTATTTTAGATTGCAGAGTACAGGGGATACCCCAGCCCCCTTATCAAGGGTAGGTCACCAATACCCAGCCCTTGGGGGAAAAAACATAGTAACAGGTGCTATTTCTTTAGCTTTACTAGTTCAAGACACATGTCCCAGTAGGTTTTCTTTTAACCTGCCCTTGAAAACCAAGGTTATTTAAAATCTCCAAATACTCTACACTCCCTTTTAAAAGTCTGCATAAACTTTTCTTGTGTCCTGAAAAAGCTATGGAGTATGTTAAAAAGCAACTTCACTCATGTAGCTGCAACTTCATGGAGATTTCAGGCTCTCTGAATGAAGGGCCAGCAATGTTATGTTCTTCTTGGTGTTGACTCTTCCTTGGGGCCTTCTCATCTTGGGGCAGAGCAATGCTGCAGTGCAAGTAATCTGTGTTTTAACGTGGTCCTTAGAGGTCCTACAAGTCTCTTAGTTCCACTTCCTTCCTTCCTAACCTCCCCTTCTACGCTCTCCCTTGCTCACTCTGACCTGGCTACCCCTGGCTTCCTTGCTATTCTCCTAATATGCCAAACGTGCGCCCACCCCAGGGCCTTTCCATGTACTGTGTTCTCTGCCTGGAATCTGCTTCTCCCGATGCTCACGTGGCCAGCATCGTCAAGCCCCTCCTTCCAGAACTCTTTACCCTTTTCTTTGCATCTTCTATATTTTTCTCCATAGGACTGAACACCATGTTTTATGCCATAAATTTTACTTATTTGTTAATTACCTGTCTCCTCCAGTTAGACTGAGGTTCCATAAGAGTATTGATTTTTGTCTAATTCCTTTACTGTTGTATCTCCAGTCCTGAACAATGCTTGGCTCATAGTAGGTGCTTAATAAGTATTTGGTGAATGAAACAGTGCGTTGCTTAATAGAAAACTCAGGGATCTCCATAAGTGACTTCTGAAGCTGAGCCCATGGCTTTTTGTCACATGTCAATCCAACCTGTCATTGTCAGTAGAAGGCTTCGAATCTGTCTGTTCAGGAGTTTCTATAAAGTTTGAGAACCAAATCTTCCGTTTTCTTAAAGACAGCCTGATAGCGGGGCACCTCACATGAATACCTCTCTGGAATTAATTTTTTCAGAGGACACCGGGACTTGGACTGGCTTTGGCCCAACAATCAGAGCGGCGCTGAGGGCAGGGTGGAGATAACGGAGTGCGGCGACAGCCTCTTCTGTAAGACACTCACAATCCCAAAAGTGATCGGAAATGACACTGGAGCCTACAAGTGCTTTTACCGGGAAACTGACTTGGCTTCGGTCATTTATGTCCATGTTCAAGGTAAGCGGTGGAACAGAATTCATTTCCCACGTCTATTTACTAATTATAAAACACAATGGGCGCAGAAAAGAATTGCGTACAACAAAAGCCTTGCTCTGAGGGCTGTTTGCCAACTGGAATGTACAAAATTCTCTCCCGAGGTTTCCCCTGAGAAATAAGACTCATGGATGGTCTCTGGAACGTGGGCCCCGATGCCTCTCTGTGGCCCAATTCGTTTGGGTCTGATCTTTGTTTCCAAGGTAGATGTGTGTTCACCATTGGCAGTGGAGACTTACTAAAAGCTTTCTGATGTTTAGGAAGAAAACCTGAAATTCCCGAAATCAAGGATGATTTGGGGATGAATTACGGAGAGGTTTCTTGCGGAGAGATAAGTTATCTACAGCAGAGAGGAGATTTTCCAAGAACGCATAGGGGAAGCATTCTTGCCGAGGGCTCTGGAGTTTTTTGTACATAGGAACTTTCTTTTTCTTTACTTACACTTTATAAAAAACAATTCCTACACTTCTGTGCAAAGAAAGATGGTGCTTCAGAGGGCCTTTTGAGGACAATATTTCTTTCCTTTGCTTGTTTGGCCTGAAATCGTGGATGATAAGCCAGTCATTCTAGGATTCACACTTTGGGATCGACACCACAGAGACTGACTTAAGATCCATCATGTTACACGTATTCAGTATTTGTAATATGAGTTATGCTTTCTTTTGTGTTTCAAAAATCTTACACTATTCATTTTTCCTGTGAAAACCTAATGAGCTTCGTTTAATGAGACATCTCGCATATTTTGTTTGAATATACTAAAGATTTTTTTTTTGCAGTGAAGATTAACTTTTAAAGACATTTTATTTATGAGACATTTAAGAGACATTGTCTCTTTTAAGAGACATTTATATGTCTCTTAAATCCCAGAGAATTTGGGGCAGATAAAGATGACTTGGGCTTTTTTTCCAGGTGCAACTTTTACGGCACAGGAATTTCACCAGCTTTGGGACATACGCTGACATATCTCCTCTTACATTTCACTGCAGATTGGTCAGTGTAGTGGGCGAGTGGAGACCACCTCTAAATAACCTATGTCACTCCTGGATTGCACAATGTTTGAGAGTCATTTTCACCCAGAGTAAGCACAGTCAAAGACAGAATTCTGTGCCCTCCTCCTCCCCTCTGGAGGATTTGAAAGAGACAAGGCTCAGATCTTGGAGAATTTCTGGCTCCTTTTGATCTGGCAGTCTTGGGAGATGAGGCTCTCTCAGAAGATTGCAAGGATTTCCTGCTCTCAGCCTGTCTGGAAATACTGCAAGATGAACCTCTCCCATAATATCTCGTTATTTCCTTCTCCCTAAGTCAGGAAACTTGGAGACATGTGAAAATTCATTTCATGAGTTACAGTAAATATTTTATTTTGAGAGGATGGGTGGTTGTTTGGGTTTCTTTTGTTTGTTTCCTTTTTTGGGGGATACTGAAATAGAATTGATTTACTGAACGGCTTCAGTCTTACGTCAGAGGGTTAATTTAGCTTCCAAAGTCTTGCTCCGTAAGCAAGTTATGTCATTTTTCATAACATGTGGATGAAAGGTAGGCGATATTAAGAATCTCTAGTGCAGTTTATTTGAATACTACCCGTCTTTGAGTATACCAGGAAATTCTGCTTTTTTTTTACGTAAGCCTGGTGTTGTAGGAGTTGGGCTATCCAAGATTTTGGTCATGAAGTTTAACAATGGGAAAGAAAACACTGAAATATTCCCTGTGGGCTGGCCTTTACTGTCCCCTCTGGTCTCCACCTTACTTCCCTAGTCTTTTGACCCCAATTCCCCCCAGCAATGGATGGAGCCAGGAAGTGGGCCCTGGCCTCCTAAGATAATGGCTGTGGCATGTGGTGGGCTAGATTGGCTGATTTTTTGTGCTTTCCAGCTGGGAAGGAAATCAAACTTCTGCTGTTGCAGGGAGCGAGCTGCCTTTCTGCCCTTTGGTTTAATTAATGCTTTCTTCACTTTGAGTGACGACCCTCACGAAGTGCTCTGAAAATGCTTGATCAGACGTGTTGGGCGTAGCAGTGTGAAATGTTATCTCTCAGAGATTTCGAGTGTGAGCCCACACCGTATCTCTCTATCTGGGGAATGGAGTAGGTTCCCAGCAGCGTATTAACATTGTATGAATCATGGTTTAGTTCTCTTCTCCGTCTTTGGCATGGTGGCTTTTCAAATTTTTGTCGTCAAAGACATTCATGACTGCTGAATTTTTAAATTAAATGCAATAACTACTAAATATTACTTTATAAAGAATCACCTGTCTAGTTTTCACAATCTTAATATGCTCCCATAAAACGTTCTCTTAAATATACTGAATTCAAAAATTTTTAGTTATATTCTGTTTACTTAAAGATCCTTTGAGATCCATTAATTGGTTTTTATGGCATTTACATGATTTACCTAAAGAGAGAGAACATGAATTTTTTTTTTAACATCTGTAAAACTTGTCAATAAAGTGTATAGCTTTAACTTTAAATTTTAAAGTAAATTTTGAAAAAAATGTAATGATTGAATTTTGAATTTTGAAAAAATTATGTTAAAATGTGGAATCTATAGAATATATTTTACTTTTTGATGAACTTTGTAAAAGGAGGCTATCTCAATAGACAGGTTTTTTTTCAAATTTTTCTCACACACGAGTACACACACACACACACACACACACACCCCTCCTGGGTCATACCCCTGGAGCCAGATGACTACCAACAGACTAACCTGTGGATACCTTTGCTTGTGTGAGGTGTCATTTCCGGTCATTCACTTCTCTGGTTTTAGGAACCTGAGAGGTGACCAACTTTCCTAGTAAATACCATTAACTCACTAACGGAGCAAAATTTCCTTTTAGATTACAGATCTCCATTTATTGCGTCTGTCAGTGACCAGCATGAGGTTGTGTACATCACCGAGAACAAAAACAAGACCGTGGTGATTCCGTGTCTTGGGTCCATTTCAAACCTCAATGTGTCGCTCTGTGCGGTAAGCTACATCTTCTTCAACCATCTCTCAGATTTTCATAGTGTTAAACTAACATTAAGACGGGCAACTGGTTTAAGATACGATATCCACAATGAGTTTTAAAAGATCCTTTAGAAAGAGTCAGATGACAATGAATGTACTCTTAGGAATAAGGTAAATTCGTTAGTGATCATTGTGCGTGGCTTTCATTTTTGATACTGGATTAAATGTTTGATATTTCTTTTTGTTAACCAGAGGTATCCAGAAAAGAGGTTTGTTCCTGATGGTAACAGAATTTCCTGGGACAGCAAGAAAGGCTTTACTATTCCCAGCTACATGATTAGCTACGCCGGCTTGGTCTTCTGCGAAGCCAAAATTAATGACGAAAGTTACCAGTCTATTACATACATAGTTGCTGTTGTAGGTAAGAGGACAGCTCCCTTCCGTATTGTTGTATTGTTATTGTCGGACAATTAAGAGTGACTCCTTATGTAAAGGTCCTGGAGATTAAGGTATAGGGTGAAGGACAGGGATATTGAAAAATATGTTAATTCGGCGTATGGTGTTGGGCAGTTCATTACGACTGCTCTTCTCTGCCAGGTAAACCCATGTGCAATTGAATTTGTCTCCTTTCTTGTCTAGACCAAGCATTAAAAAGAATTGTATTGTTGGAGCAAATTTTATGAAAAAGTCAATGTTCGGAGCACTGCTCAGTATCATTCTTTTAATTACGCTTATTTTATGGAAAGTTAAGCAGTTTGCTAGAGCTGGCCCCATCGGTCTAGGGCTACAAACCACTGAAATGTTACTATTTTTCTATCCAATGGGCTTCAACATCTTTGAAATCGCTGACGGAAGTGCTTTGTAAATTTCCGTAGCCCATTTTCCTAGGAGCTACCGAGTATTGGTGAAGCCCTCAGGGAAAAAGGATGTGGCACGGTTTTAAACTGCCTCGCTTTTAAAATCATTTGTGACAAAGTTATAGGTTTGTTTGCCCTCTCACTTTCTGTTTCTTTCAATTGACTTGCTCCAGGGTATAGGATTTATGATGTGCTTCTGAGCCCCGCCCACGAAGTCGAGCTATCTGTCGGAGAGAAGCTTGTCTTAAATTGCACAGCAAGAACTGAACTGAACGCCAGGGTTGAATTCAGCTGGGAACACCGTTCTTTGAAGGTAACACGGACAGTTAAAAGCGAGACTTCCAAATACTGTGATAGTAAGTCCCGAAGGAGTTGGGAGATAGGGGAGTTTCTGGCCAGATAAAATGTAAGGGCTTGAAAACACACACACACATGCATGTGTACACACACGTATTTTAAGAGCATTGCAGAACACACAACACTCACAGAAAGATGAAATGCCAAGAACTCTGCCCACTCTGCTACAATCAGGCTGTGAATATTAGTTTTCTCCGGGTGATTCCATCTTTCCATGTTATGTTGTTTTTCTGTTCTCCAAAGTGCTCCATCTATTTTCCCGTTAAGGGAATTTCTCTTTAAGAGGTGGCATGAGATACACTTTTTCTTAGACAGCGGTCCTGTTTGCTTGCGTCTCTGCAGTTTGTATGCATTCCATTCTCATCTTGTGAGGTTTTTAAAACCCTCATTCAGCTGCTTCCGTTTATTTCTCCTGAGACCAAATATTACCTGTTGTCTGCATGAGGTTGAAAGTTCCGGAGTCCCCACGATAGCATTAAATAACACTCACCAAAGGCCAAGTCTTAATTTGGGGGGTAGCTAGAAGATATTGGGTGACGTCATACTGGGCTTTGGAAGTTCAGTAAACTCTTCTTTTTAGGATCAGCATAAGAAGTTTGCAAATCAGGAGCTAAAAAGCCCGTCTGAGAGCGAGGTGAAGAAATTTTTGAGCACCTTGACGATAGATGGGGTCACGCGCCGTCACCAAGGCTGGTACACCTGCACGGCCTCCAGCGGGCTGATGACCAAGCGCAACAGCACGTTTGTCCGAGTCCACGGTAAGCCTGGGTCTCCTTGGAAATTATTCTGTGTCTTGACAAGTGAGATAATCTAAATAGATGTGGATCCCTTAGTGGTTCTTATTTTGTTCGTAAGATACTTTAGAGTTCTTGCTGGGGAGGCCCCGTGACCTAGACGTCGAGGGCATAGCTGTGTGGTCAGGGACTTGGGTTCCAGTCTCAGCTTTAAAGATGAGATAAGCTAACATAGTAAGTGCTCGCTAAACAGTGCTGGTGACTGTTGTCGCTGCTATTGTGATTATTGCTATAATAAGTAGAGTGCTATTATTTAAGGTATATTTTAAAATTTCATTTTATTGCAAGGCGGGGAGAGGCGTACTTGGACAAGCAAGAGCTTTGTAAATTGGGGAAACATTTTGCAACGTCCCGCTGACCTTTTCACAGCACAGGGGTTAAGAGCATTGAACTGAACCCCCCGCAAGCTCAAAAATCCACGTATAACTCCTGACTCCCCTGAAACGTAACTACTGATAGCCTACTATTGACCAGAAGCCTTGCCCATAACAGTCGACTGACATGCATTTTGTGTCTTCTCTGTGTTATATATTGTATTCTTATAATAAAGTAAGCCAGAGAAAAGAAAATGTTATTAAGAAAGTCATAAGGAAGAAAATATCTATTTGCTATTCGCTAAGTAGAAGTGAATCAACACAGAGGTCTTCGTCCTTGTCATCTTCACATCGAGTAGCTGAGCGGGGGGTGTAAGAGGAGGGGTTGGTCTTACTGTCTCAGCGATGGCAGAGGCAGAAGAAAATCTGCTTATAAGTGGCCCAGTCTGGTTCAAATCTGTCTTGTTCAAGGGTCAACTGTAATTGAATTGGGGATTCAGTGACTTTCTGTGGGGCTTTGAGTAAATCACCTTAATTTTTAATTTACTCTCTTTCACTCACGTAAATGTGTGTTTAGATGATAATTTGCATGGCATCCTACTTACAAGCCTTGGTGAGGATTTTGGATTTTATAATATGGGAATGCATCAGAGGGTTCTGAGCAGAGAGAGACACGCTCTGGCTTACGTTTTTATAGGATTACTCTGTTACACAAAGTACTTCAGGGACGTAAGGGCGGAAGTAGGGAGGCCAGGTAGGAGGCTCATTGCAATAATCCAGGCGAGAGATGGTGGGTGGCTTGGCCAAGGGCGGTGGAGGTGGAGGTAGTAAGAAGGGATCTGATTCTGGATATATTTTGAAGGAAGAGTCAACAGGATCTGCTGATCGATCCAATGGCTGTAGGGTGTTAGGGGAAGGAGTGGCAGATGACTGTTGAGCTGTAGCATGAGCAGCTGAGTAAATGGAACTGCTGTTTACTGAGACAGGGAAGTTCGAGAGAGGAGTGAGATTTGGGGAAACAGTGTTGGGTCTGTTCTCTGTTTGGAGATGCCCATTAAGCATCTAAGTGGAGATATTTAATACTTAAGCCTGGAACCCAGAGAAGTCAGGGTAGGAGATATAAATTTAGGAGGTGTGTCAATGATCCTTTAAATCTGAGACTAGAAGAAGGTGTAGACAAAGAGAAGAGGTCTCAGGACTGGTGGCATCCACACATGGAGTGTGTGTAGAGGGTGTTGTAGGAACAGAGGAGAAGGTGCGCCCAGGGGTCCGTGCGGGACTTAGAGAAAGCCGTGCAGAGGAGCAAATGCTTGAACTGAGACTTGAGCAGTCAGTAGGCTTGTGGGAACACACCAGGGGGCAGAGAAAAGCACAGGCGAAGACTGGAGGTGTGGGAGAAGCTGGAATGTGACCCGTAGGAACGTAGTGTGGATGATCCCGGAACTGTAGCCCCTCAGACCCCTTGAAGTCTTTGACTTTTCGCTTGAAATGCAAAACCAAACCAAAGGACTGCAGTAAGCTGACATCTATGAGAATAATTATTTTTATTTTGTTGCAGAAAAACCTTTTGTTGCTTTTGGGAGTGGCATGGAATCTTCGGTGGAAGCCACGGTGGGGGAGCGAGTCAGAGTCCCCGTGAAGTACCTTGGTTACCCTCCCCCTGAAATCAAATGGTAACTACTGGGAATAAACGCGAAGCGTTGTTTCACTCAAAAGCGAACCCTTGGATTGTTCTCATTCCTGAGATTTTTTTTTTCTTTCCACAGGTATAAAAACGGAAGACCCATGGAGTCCAACCACACGGTCAAAGTGGGGCGCGTGCTGACGATCATGGAAGTGAGTGAAAAAGACACCGGAAATTACACTGTCATCCTGACCAATCCCATCTCAAAGGAGAAGCAGAGCCACGTGGTGTCTCTGGTTGTGAACGGTGAGTTCGTTCGGTTTTCTTCTCTGGCCAGGAGTTACGATGAAGGGTATGGTTCTGTCTCCCCAAATAGCCACGCTGCCTCCCTCCGTCACCCAAGTCATGGCTGGGCTGTGCATATAAAGGGTGGTGGGGCTGAACCGACACGCGAGCGCTGTGCTCTAGGCGTGTGTGCTTCAGAGGCCGTGTCGATGCGCTGTACGGTGGTCAAATGCGAGATTGACGTGCATGGCGCAGTTGGTGGCCAAATGCTGTGAAATAAGAATGCCTGTGGGGACAGTTGTCAAGCCTGCGTCGCATCACTGTTGTTGCTCTCTCACGGGGCGCACACCTGGTGCACAGATGTGTAAAACTCTTCTCCTTGGGTTTTGCGTGGAGCTTCCAGCTTGATGCTGTGGTTGACGTATCAGTGATGCAGAGACACATTTCAGCTCTGAAGCCTTTTGAAGTTGACACCATCGGTTTGGTCGGAATCTTTTTTTTTTTTTTTTTGACAGGAGTCTAGCATCTGACTCTGAATCTGTAAAGGGAAGATAATAGGTTTTTGATTTAAGGACGATTTAGACTTCGCTTTCTCAATCTGAAAGATACAAACAAATGTTTGGGGTCGGGGGAGAAGGATGGTGGTCAAGTGAGTGTGGGAGGTGCTAAGGTGATATAAACCAGGTTTCTTTATTGCAGGACTTCTCAGGGCCTTTAACATGCTGATACATATCGCCATTCTTCAGGGAGAGAGACACAGAGTGTTCAAGATGTAACGAATTTATCTGACCGGAACACTTTTTTCCCTGAGTAAATCCGTTAGTATCTTGCTCCAGTTTGAGAAATGCTTCTCTGTTGTTGTTCTTGGTTCTCCCTGCTGGCGTGGCGTAGTAAAACTTCAGGGTATCCTCTCGTGACGTCAGGGTGCTTCCCCACGTGTGCTGATACTCCTTCTGTACGTCTGCCGAGCTTGGCTTCGCCTCTTTTTTCAGGGAGTATTTTAAAGATAACAGGTCCCAGGAAGGTTGCTTAGAAGCAGCATGGGAGTGGGGGCCGGGGGAGGGACAGAGAATGAAAAGTTCTGCTGGTGGCGGCCGGGACGCAGTCTGCCAAGATTGGCGCTTTCCTTTATAGTGTAGCGGCCACGTGCTTCAGTTCAGAAGTCGGGGTGTCTCGTTTGTTCTGGGTTTTGCCACTTACTGACTGGGTGACCTTGGGCAAGTCATTTGACTTTCCCGTGTTTTATTTTTCTTATTTGTGTCATGGGGACAATGAGGATTCAGCGACTTAATCAACGCAAAGCATTTGGAACAATCTCGGTGTGCAATAAGCGTATTTATCCCGTTCCAGCTACTTTCTTTCTGTAGTTTCGCCTTGGTCTTGCGAGACGGGGAGGACAGAGAGAACCGTCTCTGTGATGCAGATGAGGAAAACTGAGGCACAGGGTTGTAAGACTTGCCTGAAGTCGCTCAGCTTATTAGTATATTATCATTATTAGCTTACTGTTAATTTTACGACTATCGCTAGAATTCCGATCTGTTTCCAATGCCAAAGAAAATGCCGGCAAAATCACGTGCTTGACAAAGTATCAGCTTTTCGTTGCTGAAATTCTTTACTTCCCATCCTTGGAAGCTGGTGGGTAACTCCAACGTGGTTTTTCCTATGTTCAGTCCCACCCCAGATTGCTGAGAAGTCTCTGATCTCTCCCGTGGACTCCTACCAGTACGGCACCACACAAACTCTGACGTGCACGGTCTACGCGGTTCCTCCCCCCGACCACATCCACTGGTATTGGCAGCTGGAGGAAGAGTGCCCCAGCAGGCCCAGGTGAGCAAGGGCCACTTCTTGTCCTGCTGTTGTGCGTTTCATATAGCCAAGCTATGCTGTGCCTTCATCCTAAACCTGCAAGGCTGGCCCTAGAAAAGTTTCCCCCGAAGTAGTATCTACATCTCCTTCCTTCTTTCTCTGCGTCTTAAGTTTTAGGGATGTCTTTGCTTAGGGCATCCCACTTTGGGATTAGCCAGCTCTCTCTTTTTAGGGTAGCCCTTAGGTACGCTTCTCCAAATGCAGGCTGATTTGCCCAGTTTGCTAAATGCTTCTCTTTGGTTTTTCTCCTTGTACCAATGAACCGGTGAGGACCACATGGCTGCTGCTTGTCTGGGAGAAGGTCCATCTCTCGGAGGAAGCGCCGATGGGTGTGAGGCGGTGATAGACCCAGCCCCAGCCCTCCGCGTCTCAGTCCCAGCTTATCACCCTCCAACAAAAGTCCAGACATCCTCAGGGAAAAGCAAGATGACAGCAGCCAACCTGCCACCACCCTAAGCAGGCCCCTTCCTGTTGTTGTTTTCCAAGTGGCCACTGCTGGTTTCTTTCTCCGTTGCAGACCGTTTCCTTGGCAGAGGCCGTGGTCTCGGAGAAATGACTTTAAGAAGCCCAATGGCTTCTAAGTTTCCTTGCTTCCTTTGAACCGATTGAACTTGAATTGTCCTGTCGATCCAATTTATGAATGAATGTTTGTTCCCAGAATAGCTGCTTCCCTCCTGTATCCTGAATGATTCTACCTAGAACCTTTTCCTTCATGGCCGAGGCCTAGTTTTTTATTTGGTGCCAAGTCTGGCAAAACGTGGTACGCTACCCTGAAAGTTGTTTCTAAGAACAGAATAACCAAGGCCTGACGCTTTTCCTTTCTATTGATTTGAATTAAAGAAAAACTGAATTGTAACATAATCTGTGTGTCTTTCTTACAGCCGGGCCATCTCAGTGACAAACGCATCAGCTTGTCAAGAATGGAGAAGTGTGGAGCACTTCCAGGGGGGAAACAAAATTGAAGTCAACAAGAATCAATTTGCCCTGATTGAAGGGAGAAACAAAGTGAGTTTGAAGTTTTTTAATCTGAAAATCTCTCTGTCTCTTTCGTGGAAGGATGGAAGGATGGTACAATCATACGTGAGGCATATTTGGAGATGAAGAATCAAAGAGTCTGGATAATAAAGTTCTAGCATTTTAAGTCAATTTGAAAACAACATTGACTTCTAGCGGTGCCATTAAGGTATTGATAGCTTATCAGAGAGAAATGAACTATCCATGCCACTCAATCCCACGTCTGTGTAAAGTGATTCTGATTTTATAAACACGAGAAGGAGAATGTGTACATTGTTACATTAAAACACATCATTAATTTCATGGTCTCCAAAGCTCCTTTTGTATGATGCCTGAGCTACACAGCAGCATGATTACACAGATTGACTATCCCTAATCTGAAAATCCGAAATCCGAAACGTTCCAAAATCTAAAACTTTTTGAGCGCCTACATGATGCTTACGCTCAAAGGAAATGCTCGTTTGAGCATTATGGGTTTTGGATTAGGGATGCTTAACTGGTAAGGATGTAATGCAAATATTCCAAAATCTGAAAAAGAAACAGAAAACCCAAATCCAACACATTTTTGATAGCAGGCATTTTGAATAAGGGATACTCACCCTGCAGTGGCGTCAGTTTGAGAGTGGTCAGTGGGGACGTGGGAGCACAGCGGGCGGGTCCGAGCAGTCGGGGAGACGGCTGCTGGGTTTGGGTCTGAACGCCTGTGCACAAACACAGCCCGCCTTGTTTACGGCCTGGGTTTTTTTTTTTTTTTTCCTCCCCACAGACTGTAAGTGCCCTTATCATCCAAGCAGCAAATGTGTCGGCTTTGTACAAATGCGAAGCGTTCAACAAAGTCGGGAGAGGAGAGAGGGTTATCCACTTCCACGTGACTAGTAAGTGCACTTCTCTGGAGGGGTGGGTCACTCGCTGAAACAGTGGGTAGTAAGCTGTGGGATTCTCTGTTGTCCTTGCCACTCGTGGTGCTTAGGTAGAGAACTCGGATTGATAATTGATGCTTTCATTCATGAATTAAGTGCTCATAAATTAAACATTCGTGACTCCTCCTGGGCTCGTGTGAAGTCAGTACATGCGGCTTCACCGGAGAGAGAATGGTGTCACAGATGCCTTAAGCCACAAGTTCTGTGCCACATTTGTGTCTTGGTCATCAGAGTCTGGCACGGTGCGTGGCTCATGGAGCTTCAGTAGATACTGGTGAGCTGGCTGCTTGATGAGGTTGGCGTTTCCGGAGGCAAAGAGAATGGCATAGGAGCAGTGCCTTGCCAGTGCTGCTGATCTTGCCCATGCATTTTAATTTTAGGGGTAAGCCTTTGCCAACTATGCTGAATAAAATATTTTAGTGTGGGCTAATTGCTTGGAATAAATGTAGCTTTAATGGTGTTGAGTGTTATGTGTTGATGAGGAACTAAGTTTTTAAAAATTCTATATTATGATGAGATACTCTGCTTTGGACTTTTTTTCCTTATCCTCAACGCTGTGCTTAGAGCTCATAGTGGAGATGTGATAAATATCTGGGGAATTCATTTACATTTTGGTCAAATAATACATTTTTGGAGACCTGGATCATCTAGTTTGGTTGTCTCCTTATCATTGTCTGAGAGTGCTAGAGCTTCACCTCTTTTGGTACTTTCTAGCAGTCTGAAGGCAACAAGAAAACAATTGTGTGCTGTACCAAGTTTAATCACCATCCTCTCACTGTGGGCTTTGCATTTCAGGAGGTCCTGAAATTACTTTGCAACCTGGCACCCCGCCGTCTGAGCAGGAGAACGTGTCTTTGTGGTGCAGTGCAGACAGAACCACGTTTGAGAACCTCACGTGGTACAAGGTTGGCCCGCAGGCTCTGCCGATCCACGTGGGAGAGCTGCCCACACCTCTTTGCAAGAACCTGGATACTCTTTGGAAATTGAATGCCACCATGTTCTCTAACAGCACAAATGACATTTTGATCATGGAGCTCCAGAATGCATCCTTGCAGGACCAAGGAGACTATGTCTGCTTTGCTCAAGACAGGAAGACCAAGAGAAGACATTGTGTGGTCAGGCAGCTCACAGTCCTAGGTAGGGAGGCAACTCCTGATCGTGTCCTGAGGCAGTTGGGATGCTTTAGATGTATTGCTTTCGGGTGTCGTGCAAAAATTACCATCCTCTAGGAGCTTATGAAGTAGACTGGAACACACTTACCTTATTCACTGAAAGTCCTTGAGGCAGAAAAAAGCTAATAAGGGTAAAATGATATATCAAAAAAAGAAAATAACATGGTTCCTTTTAACCCTGATGCTGGGGTAGCTCAAGTATATGCAAGGTGTATGTAGGGTATTAGCTTGAAACTGGAAAATTTCTTCCTTATTCTTGGACATTCATTTATTTAAATAGATACATGTTTGTGGAATGCCTACCGTGAACTAGGAGAGTTCCAGAAGTTCACGCTGGTGAACAAGGTGGGCAGGATGAGAGCATAGGCAACCACTGGGCAGTCAGAGCACAGTGAGGTCTCTGTGTCCATGAGGACAGGGGTTGGTCTCTGTTTTGCTCCCTGCTGTCACGGAACATGGCAGCGTATACTAGGGCAGCATATACTACCTGCTGTGTGAAGAGTGGGGTGATGGGCTGAGCTTAGGACCTAGAAGAGTCATGGGAAGGGAACTACACCCACTGCCTATACCTCTGGGTCATCCCGTGTGGCCAACTATAGCTCAAGGTCAATGGGATGATAATTTCAGTGAGCACGGAGCTTTGTGATTCCCCCACGGAGCCACTCTCTACAATTTGTCCAGCCTTGTGCCTTGTGCTAAAACGGGGGGCCGCCGTAGCTCTGTCTCTGGGGCAGTCAGGCAAATTAGAGAGTTTCTCTTTGTGCCATCTCTCTCCATTTTCTTCTCCTTTTAGTGTCCCTTCCCAGTTCCTACGATGTACGCATGTGTCCTTTGTTTTTTTTGCTGTTAGGAAGGGGAACTGCTCAGGTAAATTTATCTATAAATCCAGAAAGGTGACCCTGACCCTTTATTTTTTGATGTGATTACCACTAGAATCACTACCACGAATGTCCACAGACACGTGGTAATCTCTCTCAATCATTCTGACTTGTTTCATTTAACTTTGCCCAGTGGCCGGGGGTGGGGCTGTTATCAACCTCTGCGTATTTTCAGCTTAGTAAATCAACAGGTTGCTGTTTACTAAGTTTAAACTGTTTAAAAAGTTTCCTGATACGAAAATCATTCCACGTTACAACGATATGTTCTTCCACTATTTTCTTTTCATGTTCCCAGAGCGCGTGGCACCCGTGATCACGGGGAGCCTAGAGAATCAGACGACAAATGTCGGTGAAACCATTGAGGTTTTGTGCGTAGCGTCTGGGAATCCTTCTCCACAGATTACCTGGTTTAAAGATAACAAGACCCTCGTAGAAGACTCAGGTAAGTAGAACTTGTTTGTCTCTCTTTGGTTGCAGGATTTTCCCAGGGGTGTTACTTAAAACCCATATCATTTTCTTGATTTGTTTTAAGGTTAATAAAGAAAAGCAGTATTGGTGTATGTGGTTTAGCTCATTGCATAGCCTTGGATTTGGAATATTTGGAGCCTTGAATTCTCATGGAAGCCTCATGGGAGATCAGTCAGTGGTAGATCCCGTGTAGCTGTTCAAAGTTAGATAATAGCCCCGGATGAAGGGCAGCATTTATGTTTTAAAGCCTTTCTCTGGAAAACTCCACAGATCACATCATTGTAAATAAGGATAATCATTTGCCTCCCATCTTAGGCATCGTGTTGAAAGATGGGAACCGGAACCTCACCATCTGCAGAGTGAGAAAGGAGGATGAAGGTCTCTACACCTGCCAGGCGTGCAATGTTCTGGGATGCGCCAAAGTGGAAGCATTCTTCGTAATAGAAGGTCAGTGGGAAGAAGGTCATAGACACGTTGGGTCTGTGATTAGTTTGTGCCTCATATAGACCCATGCCCTTTGGGTGGGACGACCAGAGGTCACTTTTAATGTTCTTTGTACTTTGTGCCATTTTTCTGTAATAAATGTGTATTCTTTTAACCAGAACACGTAATTAATGCTGTTTTAATTTTGCTTGGATCACATTTCCTATCCTTATAGTTCTCATCATGGGAAAATTCTTAGCCAGGCAAGATGACTATCCTCCTCTCCCTGATTCTTTGTGTGAATGGCTCCATTAACTTATAGAAATGATACCTCTATATTTATTTGGAAAAATATTAGAATCACTGCTTTGTCATGAAGGCAAATGCTGTCTGACAGTCACAAGGGTTCAGAGTTTTCACTGGACCAAAGGTAATGAAGATTCACTTGTGAACAATAGACCATTGCTTTTCTGAAATGGAACATTTTTGTTTCTTACCTAAATATGAAAGGAAACCTGTGTGTGTGTGCAGGAGTGATGTGAAGTCTGGCATTTTCTCAGATAGGAAAAGTAATTTGTGACAGACTGTTTTATCTTAAGGAGTGTATTCCTGCGTGTATTTTTTATAACCCTCCAGGAGAACAATAACACGGTATTTTGTGGGTGAAGGAGCGGTATGCAGTATGCGAGGGGGAGGGGGAGGGAGGGGGATGGAAGGGAGAATTGATGGATTTCTTTGAGCTCACCCCTGACTTGTCTCTCGAAGTCTAGATTCTGATCCCTTTAAGCTACCAAATCTATGTTGCCAGGTATTGCGTCTAGATATGGCGACGTGTTTTCAGATCTGCAGGTTTATGACCATTTCGTAAACTGCACTTGCAAATAAAGATTTCAAAGGGCATGGCGGTTTTGTCATTTCCAAAGTGACTCGTGTTTTAGGGCAAATCCTTGGGGGGACGTCCCGGTTCTCCCTGGTGCTCTGCCTCACCTGGTAGCTTTCTGCAGCCGGTTACAGACGCCTAACTAGGTAACATTGGCACGGACATCATAGTCCCTTCTTACCTGGAGAGAGTACTAAGAAAGGAAGACTCCCACTAGGTTCCCAAATGTTATGCGAAAATATTTATACACAATCTTATATAGAAAATGGACTCTTTGAACTTTGTACCCTCTATGTAGAAATGGATCTTTAAAATCTCTGTGTGTAAATAGAGAATGTCTTCGCTAGGACCACCAAAGAAACAAAATCCTCTCCAAGCGTACTTGGTGCTCGTCTCTCAACGGTTAACTCTGATTTTGCTAACTAATTTATTACTTATCTTCTGCCCTCTGAAGGCTGCTGGGCGGCCGTTCTCACAGCTGGTGGGCCGGTTTGATCCACCCTGCACTCTTCTGATGGGAGACCCCCCGGCTGGTGATTGGTTCCTTATCACCTCTTTGCTAATCACTCTTAGTGGAAAACCTCCTTCTGCATTTGATTTCTCCCGCTCAGAGCCGTCCTCTGGAGCCCTGAGCATCTGCGGTTTTCTTTGCTGACCTCTGGTTTTCTCTTTTTCCTTTCACATGTGGTTTGAAACTTGTATTAACAGGCCAAGCATGTTGTTCTCATCTCAGCCCTCTGGCTTTTCCTCACTCAAGCTCTTGCCACACAGGGACAGGGTGGCATAGGTAATTGTAAGCTCATGCTGGACAGACCTTGTTTAACCCTTGACTGGACCACCAACTAGCTGTGTGTCCTCCATCAAGAAGCTTGATCTCTCTGATCTTCTGTTTCTTCATCTAAAATCTGAGGGTTGAGAAGATTAAGTGGGAAGATATATTTAAAGAGATGAGTGCATAGTAGGTATGTGGTCATCAGTCGCTCTCTGGTTAAAGGACTTCATTCATTTTCCTACTCGATTTCTTATACGACCCTTTTACAAACTCTGTACAGTTCAAAACATTGACCGTCAGTGTAAAACCAGACTTTTACATTAATACTTATATCCTTAATTACTTGAAAATTTTGTTGTTGGAAGTCTTTGTGAGCAATGTTTGGCAAGTTTTAAAATTCCCATTAAGGATTCTGTAGACCCCATCCAAATTAGGGGTATGTGACTAACATCCTCTAGGATTTTTCCAAATTTTCTAATAAGAGTTTCAAGAGATCTTGATTTAACGCTGTACTTTGTCATCTTATATCAGAGATATAAAGTTCGTGCTGTTGATGCACATTTGCTTGGGTCTCTCCAGGTGCCCAGGAAAAGAGGAACTTGGAAGTCGCTGTTCTAGTAGGCACCGCCGTGATCGCCATGTTCTTCTGGTTCCTTCTTGTCATCGTCCTACGGATCGTTAAGCGGGTAACAAAATAATTTCTCTTCTGTCTCATGCACGTTAGACTTCATGATTAATGAAAGCTGACTGGGGTTCTTTGAGTTGTTTCTTCCCATTGTTACTGGCTCAATGGGGGCATTTTTATTTCAATACAATAACATTCTTGCCCACTTTCTTTTGGCTGGACCTCAGGGCTTTAATTGCTAGAAGCCACTAGAGGGGAAAAGGACTTGGACTGTCTAGTGTAATTAAGATTTAAAAACTTTATTCTGAGCTCCTTTGGGGGATAAAGGGACACTAGGAGCAGGATTATAACAGGACCACTCTCAAACTCCGTGAGTTTTATTGGAAAATGAGACATCAGGAATGAGGCTCCTCTAAACAGCAATAACAAGCACACAAACAACAGGCAAACAACAGGGTGTATGTGACTGGAAAGGTTGATACTTTCCAGGCCAATGGAGGGGAACTGAAGACGAGCTACTTGTCCATCGTCATGGACCCAGATGAAATTCCCCTGGACCAGCACTGTGAACGCCTGCCTTATGATGACACCAAATGGGAATTTCCCAGAGACCGGCTGAAACTGGGTGCGTTTTTCAATTGATACTATTAATGATTTGATGTTGGACTTACGAGGCCATTTCTTCTTTCGTTAGGATGATGACAAACCTAGTCTATTCAGTTGTCGGATTCTGGTTTATATTAGTTTTGTCTCTTAAATGTGGGTAATCATTCTCGTAGCCACTTAGAAGTAGGGTCCCTGAATAATCCTCCAAAGCAGGACATGTAGAGTGTAAAGGGGGAAATTATTAAATAATTAAGCCAGGACAAGAGAGCAAAGTGGACTACCCATGTGAAACTGGGAGGTGCGGTCACCCCATCTGGTTGGAATCTCTGCATATCACTTTGGTGGTATAATCATCCAAGTCTGTTTTGTTGTTGCCATTCTGGTTGACTCCAGGCAAGCCTCTTGGCTCTGGTGCCTTTGGCCAAGTGGTCGAAGCAGATGCCTTTAGAATTGACAAGACAGAAACTTGCAAGACAGTGGCCGTCAAGATGTTGAAAGGTAAAAGCAAAATTGTATGGTGATGTATCTCTCTCTCTCTGTTTTATCCAGTCTTTAAGCATGATGCAAGGCTTGTGTCGGCGGCTCTGCCCTTAGGTGGGCCCATTAGCGAAGCATGTGGCCAGCCTACGTAATGCCCCTGTGCAAAGCGGATGAAGGATCCACCTTTGCAGCCTCATGCCAGGGTGCACGGTGTGGCAAGCAAAGGTGGAGAGGGTTTCACCTACCTTGCCTGGGTGCGCTTGTGCAAGGTTCAGCTAACACAGTTGTGCTTAGTGGTCTTGATTATAGGAAAAAAAAGTACCGTGGTTATATTAAAATTATTTCTTATTAGTGCATTATGGTGTAAGATAATTATAGACCGTCTAGAAACATGGAAAGGAAAATAGAATGCAAAAACAACATGGTCTCTGAAGGTCGAATATGTAAAAGATCTTCATATATAAAAGATAATTTTGAAAAAAAGAATGATTGTGCTAGGAAAAAAGGATTATGGGTGATTTTTTTTTTTTTTTTTTTACAAAATGAAAAGCTTTATAAAAAATTATCAGTCCTAACAGCAATGGAATTCTCGTCTGGCTGTTTTAATTTTGGGAAGTGAGGCGTATAAAGCTCTCTGCTCCAGTTGCGATGTGCTGTCATCGATGGAGACAATGCTACGGAACCCTTGCCAAGCGGTCTCGTGCATTTTGAGGCCGTCTCTCCTTGTGCCTTTTCTCTGTGTGGCCAAGGGGAGTACGTAACTTGGAGGCGGCTCGTCAAGGCCTGAGGTGTGGACCAGGCCTGTGAACTGGAGCGAAACGTAGCAGAGCGTGCCGGATCAAACACACGGTCTCAGTGCCATCAGCCTCCTGTGCCAACTGGCCTTGCCAGCTGCCTGAACAGACTGGCACAGACCGGCTGGAACATTCAGTGTAGCCTCCGAAACATGAGGATACTGAATACGTGGTGTCGCTCCCTTAGGAGGAAGCACTGCGATGATCAGACTCCAACAAGCACAGTAAACCTGAAATATAAAAATCCAGTTTTCTGAAAGAAGAAACTCTGGGCATGACCCTATTGCAGATGTATTCTCTGCTTTGTAAAAGACTTCACAGTGGATTCCTTTCATTAGCAACCATTCTGGCTTTGCTTAAAATACGGATTTTATTTGCAATTAGAAAGTAGGATTTACACTTGACTTGTGAGGAAATGAACCAGTCTGGAAGTCAGGCCACAGTCGCATTACCCCGAGGGAGAAGCTACACCGTGGCGTGTGGCGGAGAGGGGGACATGAGTCATCCTAAGGTAACGTCCACACCGGTGACTTCCCCCTTTGCCCTGTATTTGTAGAGGGAGCGACACACAGTGAACACCAAGCCCTCATGTCTGAACTCAAGATCCTCATTCACATCGGCAACCATCTCAACGTGGTCAACCTCCTGGGTGCCTGCACCAAGCCTGGAGGTGAGTGACTGTGGACGGTTTGGGTCGCCTAATTGTGACACGTGCTTCTCCACTGGGTGTTTGACGGAAACCACCTGACTCCCAAGGCCTTGCTTTGCTTAACTTGGAATACTTTGCAGGTCCCTAGATATAAGTAGATTTCATGGAGGTTTAATGGGCATCATAGTCAAACTATTCTAAAACTTCCTCTGAATTAAAAGAATCCCACACCACTATGATATAGTTTGCCACTGTGTGATGGATGTTCAGATGAGAAAAACGAACTTCCCAAAAAACTTGAAAGCAAAGGACTTAAGAATAGTTTGCCCCAGAATAATGCAGTCCTCTTAAGTGATTGCCCTGAGAAGCAAGTAGATGGGTTTCTTCTGAAATTTTGGCTAATCTTGTTGTAAAATTGCCTTTTGGAAAAGAAAAAGCTACAACAGAAGGGGATTGGGGCCAGCTGATTTTTGTGATCCTTTCCCAGTGAAAGGTTGGATCCTCCTTCTAACGTGTTTTTGGGTTCGTCGATATAGTTATTAGCACTTAGTGTGAAACACGAGTGGAAACACATTTTCCTTTCTCGCCGTGCTGTGCTGTCCGCAGGGCCACTCATGGTGATCGTGGAATTCTGCAAGTTTGGAGACCTATCCACTTACTTAAGGAGCAAGAGGAAGGAATTTGTCCCCTACAAGGTATGTCATTTCCTCACTCCGCTCGGGCTGTGTTGTGAAATGAAGGAAAACTCAAAGGGTGGGTTCAAGGTTAGTTTTGTAGTTGAAGTTCGGGAAGGAACCTGTGGGAAATCTCAGAGTACCTCTTGGCTGTCGTGACTTCCTCTTTTACCTTCTGGGGGACGTATGCTTGTCGGGTTTTATTTTTGTGACTTTTATCCACTGACCCATCATAGGATGCCAGAGTTGGGGAGAAGGCAGGTACGATCCAGGAAAGGGAAGGGCGGAGGGAAGGACGGCTCCGGATCATTCTCTCTCTCCCTCAGCCATATTTGGCCCCGTGGCAGATAAATTCCTTTGTGGAAAGCACCCTAATGCCGGAAGTGTGTCTGAGGGCAACTCGAAATGAGGCATTTATGTCTTGAAGGCAAAGAAGGAGCTAGGTGGCATGGAAGAAACACTATTATGTACAAAACATGCTCTAGATTTCAGCCCGGAGACTTCATGCCCCTGCAATTGTCTGCTTTTTAATAGTTCCAGTGGTTTCCACAGTTTACTGCGTTTTAAAAGCCCATCTTGTATTCAAGGAGTTTGTTTGTTTGTTTGCTTCCTTGTAGTCCAGAGCGGTAAGGTTCCGCCCGGGGAAGGACTACGTTGGGGAAATTCCTGTGGATCGCAAGCGCCGCCTGGACAGCGTCACCAGCAACCAGAGCACCGTCAGCTCCGGGTTTGTGGAGGAGAGATCCCTCAGCGACATAGAGGAAGAGGAAGGTACCTGCCATTGCTTCTTCCATGCTTAGCGCCGTTGCTCGTGTAGAGCGGACAGGGTGACAGGGGAAGTGGTCATCAGAAAAGGCCGATGCTACCTCCTATAGGAAAGAGACCTGAATTTCCAGCCTGCCTCCATCCAGGCTCCCCAAAAGTGGAGCGCGGAAGCCCCGGACGAGCCGTGGGCCAGGTTGGGAGGCAGGGCAGTGCTATCCTGGGAAACCTGGGGCGCACGGGTGGGCCAGGCGGTCGGCAGCAGCGACACCAACGCCCTTAAAGTACCGGTTCGGCATGGCTAGTGGGAGAGGCTCAGTGCCAGGGCCCTGAGTGGCACAGCCCACATTGCATGCTTCACTGTCACTCAGGGAGTGTCTCAGTTCATCGAACCCATCTTCCCCAAAGCAGTGCAGGAGCCACCTGCTGTTTCCACCCTACCCCGAGTGGCTTATCAAGTCTTCCTTCCAACCACACTTCCTCAGCGGACTCTTGGTGCCTTTGCTCATCTTTATTCAGTTATGTTCCCGATGAATTTTTAGCGCTCTTTGGCGCTCTGGCCCCAGCCTAACGTCTAGGACTTCAGCCAGCGCCAGGACACAGTCTATATCTGCTTCCCTCGGAAGGAGCAGAGACGGCTCCATGGGTATAGATAGAGATGGGGCTTCCTGGCGTCCGGCTGCTCTTGAGGCATGAGTCTAGAAGAATCCAATCAGGACAGAGTAGAAGAAAGCCACTCTGTTTCCCTTGACTTACGGCTACAGAGAGAGCTTACAGTTAGCTTCTTTCCCTTAGAAGCCGAGCAGGTGGTATGAGGCTGGGACTTGGTCTAGAAGCACATGAAGGGGTTGCCAAGGCCTCATGTAGTTGGACCCACACCGAGTGGCGCTGTCTGTACCCTGCTCCTTCGCTCTCAAAAAATGGTGGCCAGTGAGCTAACCCCAAGGGATCGGGGTGGTATGTTGGAGCAGAAAGGGCACTGGCCTGGAATCCTGCCTCCATTCCTTCTTTCGGAAAACGCGGAGGTTTCGCTAATTGTTCACGCCGAGCCCTTTAACCTGAGCATAACAAGTTGTTGGGAGAAAGGGCTCGCAGACTTTGTAACACTTACGAGGTTATTATTACAACTAAGTTTTTGTTTACGCTGGTATTTGGCTCCAGGAAAGAAGCCATAAGTCTTATCTTATCTGACCAAAGTTAAGAGACCATTTTGAAACACCCATTAATGTCTCGGTGTTTATTTGTACCGGTTGCACTGAAGTAAATACCGCCACTTTACGTAAATTCATCTTTCTCGCCATGTTCCTGTTACCTCTCATTCACATCCTTGAAGGAAAAAACATTCTCAGAGGCAAGATCTAATGTATTTACAGGCACTTTTTAAGTCTGAAAGTGAGAGAAGAAAATACGTTTTGGGTATTTTTAGTTATCCGTTGTAGATTATAATTTGACCTTTGGTCTTTGTCCTAGGACAAATCCTGGAGAGAAAAGATTCAGTGACCCTGAATATTGTTTTATTTTTGGAGTTCTTGATATGAAACTATTGTTTATCCCTCTGAGTACATGACAAAAAAAAAAAAAAAACCAGTTTGAAACAGCAAATTTGAAAAAGTTCTCGTTCTTTCCCTGTTATCTAGGCCAATTTGACATCTATTCTGTCTCCTGGATTTACTGGTTCAATTTGGCTAAAATGGAAAAACCAGTATTTTCCCTAAGAGGTATGATGAAGGCTAATGATACTGAGAGTCTGCAAATTCATAGAAGTTAGAGGCGTTTACTCTCTGCTTCTGTTTCTTGAAATTTAACCCCCAAGTCTTGAAGAGCTCATTCCTCTAGCAGACTTAGAAACAAAATCACACTGATGGGTAGAAATACTGATCTCGCTGATCTCCATTCTCCTGCCTCTTTGGACAGCTCCTGACGTGCTGTATAAGGACTTCCTGACCTTAGCGCATCTCATCAGCTACAGCTTCCAAGTGGCTAAGGGCATGGAGTTCTTGGCTTCGCGAAAGGTAAGCCAGCTCATGGGGAAAGACCCTGTCTCTTGAGATCACAGGTGTGGACATAGGTATCTGGTGGCAGCCACTGGTGTGTGTTTGGGATTGTAATTCATTCACCACCTCTAGGACTCTTCGAAGAGCCCCGTGGGGGAGGCTCTGTTTTCTGCTAATTAAAGATGGTTGAAGAGCTCATGGAACCAATCTGTATCATAAATACTTCTCTAGCATCTGTGAAGTGCTGGGCGGCTTTCTGAGCACTCAGGATATTGTAGGGAACAAACAGGCACAGCTGTCCACCTCCGTGGAGTTTACATTCTAGAGGGTGGGGCAAACAATAAACAACATAAACAAGTAAAATCCGTCGGAGGTTAGATGGGAGCAAATGCTATGGGAAAAATGAAGCAGGACGTAGCTGTAGAGTACACAGGACGGATAAGTGTGTGTGTGTGTGTGTGTGTGTGTGTACAGCAATTTAAAACACGTGGATGAGGAAGGTTTTACTAAGAATGTGACTTTGGAGCAGTGACCAAAGGAGAGGAGGGGGCCGAGCCTCGCAGGTATGTCAGCGTGAGAGAGTCTATTTTAAATTCATTTTACGGTCATCGCCATCCATCAAAAGTATTTGCTAGTAGTATAATTAGAAACCAGGAAGGACAGGCTTCAGATGAAAGCGATTAAGACAGCTAAAATTAGAAAAGTAGGCCGAACAAAGGCGGAGGTGGGGACTTGACAAGTGACAAATAGCCCAGAGGTTGTAAATACCACGGAGGGAGCAGGGTTGGTGGCAGTCACCCCTCTGGAAAGGCTAAAAATGCCTCGTTTTACATTAAACAAGAAAAATCCAAATTAAGGTTCAGGAAAAGCTATCAGTTGACAATGTGTTTTGCCACAGCCTACTGGGGAAAGAAAGACTTACTTTTTTTTGTTGTTGTTATTGTTTGTTTTTTTCTAAATTAGATGAAATCCCTAACCCACTTTTTCCCCCTGAAGTTTAAAGCTTCTCACAGCTTTCAGAGTCTCAAGATCTCAGATGTTTCTGTGCGGTAGATCTTGCGTTCTCTTAGGGGAAGGGGGAGAACTGGGATCTTACAGGGTATTTCCAAAGAGAAAAGGCCTTTGCCCTTCTTGGAGATTATGGTTTTTTACTTTTATTATTCTAAGGCCAGAGCTCACCATTTAGTCAGGGTTCCTTTGGCGACGAGGAAGGGAATGAGCGTGGAGGTGGCAGTAGGGTGGGGCAGTGGGAATCCGGGCATCTTCCTGGCGTCTCGCAGGTGATGTCTGGAATACCACTTGGTTCTTGGGCTCAAAAAGCAGTTGAGGGGACAGTAGAAAGTACTGTCTGGTTTTTGGACAGTGTGCTTCTGAATATGCCTTGCTCAGAAAAGGGTGCTGTACAGATGTGAGTGGCGGGGAGGTCAGTATGCCCAGCTCACACGGTCACTCCTGTGCACCGAACCAATGAGCTCTTGTTTCTGATTTCTGTACATTCATTCAAAATAAATCCCATTCTGGGGCCTCCTTAGAATAACACATTTTTTTTTTTTTTTTTGAGACACAGTCTCACTCTGTTGCCCGGGCTAGAGTGCCATGGCGTCAGCCTCGCTCACAGCAACCTCAAACTCCTGGGCTCAAGCGATCCTCCTGCCTCAGCCTCCCGAGTAGCTGGGACTACAGGCATGTGCCACTATGCCCAGCTAATTTTTTCTATATATTTTTAGTTGGCCAATTCTTTCTATTTATAGTAGAGACGGGGTCTCGCTCTTGCTCAGGCTGGGTTCGAACTCCTGACCTTGAGCGAACCTCCCGTCTCAGCCTCCCCGAGTGCTAGGATTACAGGCGAGAATAACACATTTTTAACCATATATGGCGCCAGGCAAAAGGGACGTGTGGATGTGACCAGCGACACATTTTTAATTGTGTCCTGGAGAAGCCTATTGGTGACGCCATCATCGTGTTATAAGTTAATTATTTGACTCCGAGGGCTGGGGCTGGTTATGGAATAAGCAGATGTGTGTCTCCACGAAGCTCGCAGACTTTTTTCCTTGAAGTGTTGATAAAAGATACTAACCCAGTCCGTGTTAATCAGTTGGTTTTCTGATGTGGGATTTTTTTTTGGAAGCATGAGGTCACGACAGATGTAAAAGAGATCAGCTGTGCCGAGACCTAACGCGATTCTCTTTGCAGTGTATCCATAGGGACCTGGCAGCACGCAATATCCTCTTGTCGGAGAAGAATGTGGTGAAAATCTGTGACTTTGGCTTGGCCCGGGATATTTACAAAGACCCGGATTATGTCAGGAAAGGAGACGTAAGTTTCAAAGACGAACCCAGTGATCTGTCAAGTTACGGAATTCGAACTCCTCATAGCAAACTTCAGGACCTGCGTTCTGGGACAAAAGAAGTGTTTATTTTTCAGATCCTTGCTTGTCTACATTCTGATTCCTTTGTCTTCTACCTTCCTAGGCTCGCCTCCCTTTGAAATGGATGGCCCCGGAAACGATTTTTGACAGAGTCTACACGATTCAGAGTGACGTGTGGTCTTTTGGTATTTTGCTCTGGGAAATATTTTCCCTGGGTAAGTCACTGCTTTCCGTCCTTCCATCTAGACTCCAAATAGGTTGATAAAAGTTGATGTCTTTTCTCTTCCTGTACTTCACCTCTGTCTGGCGAAACTTCTTGGAAGTCTTGGATTGTAAAATCTAAAAGGAGACAAAAAAAAAAAAAAACATATACAGGGGATGAAGGTGTGCAAGAATCAGGCTCAGGGCTTTCCATAAAAGAAAATCAAATCAAATCCTGTCCTCTCCCTGTTCTATTCCAGGTGCTTCTCCATATCCTGGGGTAAAGATCGACGAGGAATTCTGTAGGCGACTGAAAGAAGGAGTTAGAATGAGGGCCCCTGACTACACCACACCGGAAATGTAAGGCTTCAGAAAGTATCTTTCTGTTCTCATCCTCTGCTCACAAGTTCCCCCTCCCTGGAAGACTTTGCAGCATATATACCTCCTGAGTGGCCCAGTTCGTGTCCTGCTTCTGCCTTTCTTGATGATATCAAGTGCGATCATTGCTTCTTAAAATGGCAGCGTTTCAGTATGCGTACCAACCAGTTAGTTATTAGGTGCTGATTGTGATGTTTCCTTTTCCGTACACACTTGAGCTCCGAGTGCGGGGCTCTGTCTCTCGTCTAGTATTTTCCCCCTGTTGTGTCTCTTGACTCACGGTGGCTCTCTCTCTAAGTGTTTACCTACTCAAGTGCTTATTTTCAGCCTCCGATCCAGGAGGAAGGAGGCCGTTCGCGGCATCGGTGTTTCGTTTCTCCAGGTACCAGACGATGCTTGACTGCTGGCACGAGGAGCCCGACCAGAGACCCACGTTTTCAGAGTTGGTGGAGCATTTGGGAAATCTGTTACAAGCTAATGCTCAGCAGGTTCGTGCCCCCGTCTGAGACACTTCTGCAAAAAATACGCAGGTGTCAAGGAGTTTCCCTACCGCCCAAACCTCACGGCCACAATGCCATCCTCTCGGCCACTGAATAAAGAGCCGTGTTCTTCTGCGTCTTAGCAGTGATGCTTTTCTGAAAGCTGTAATGACCCTTTTGGACAGATGAGATGCTAATTTATAACCTGGAAGCAGACCACTCGTATTTCGACCTATGTATCTCTTTGTTATGTCCTCACATCCTCTTCTGAAATTTAACAAAAGAATCGGATTTGTCCACAGAATATCAACAGTGGAAGGAATTTGAAGGAATTTTTAATAAATTCTGCAGGCAAAAATACACCCAAACTATGCAAACTAGGTGGTTTCTTCCTCGGTAAAATCTCAGACCCGTCCCTCCCCATTGTAGGATTTTAGAGTTGCAGCCTTTACCATTTTAAGTAACTTTAAGTAACTTTATTAGAAAGTTACTTAATCTACAGGCAACACCTCTTACTCCAATAGAGGCCAATATCCTCCTCCTTCTCTTTTGAACATCGCGGGGGACGATGATGGGTGCAATCTGATTTTATCAATAAACATTCCAAACATTTAAAGGTATCAAATTGCCCTTTATTTCTTTCCTTTGCTGAAGTCATGTTAAATTATGCAACCTTTTTTCAGAAGACCCATTTGCCTGCCTATTTATTGCTTTTCTTTAGACTGTCATCAGTTTTTCCATTGCCTTGAAATGCAGAGGCTAAAATTGGATGCCAAAAGGGCCTGGCTCGTGTAGACAGGGCTTTGTGAAGAAATGATTTCTCAGCTCTGTGTGTTGTGCTGTTATACCTGGCCACAGCCTGCTTCGTCTTCTGTGTAAGCACGGTTGCCTGTGGTCTCCTGACCCACCTTGCTTTCAGTCTCTGCTTTAATATACCTTCACAGACACATCCCTTTTAAGTGCCCTTTTGTTTTTGACAAGCCATATTTAATGTTGTCTCAAAGTTCTCTGTTGAGATACGAAAACAACACACCCTATAGCTCAGAAGCCCCTGTGGCCTTTGTTTCCATGAAAAAGCTCTTGAGAGACTGAAGCCACAACAATCGTATGTGGTGTTTATTGTTTCAGGATGGCAAAGACTACATTGTTCTTCCAATATCAGAGACTTTGAGCATGGAAGAGGATTCTGGACTCTCTCTGCCTACCTCACCTGTTTCCTGTATGAAGGAAGAGGAAGCGTGTGACCCCAAATTGTATTATCAGAACGTAGCAGGGATCAGGTACTGTATGGGCCAACATCCCCCGGGGCAGGGGGGCTTCAAGGCCATCTCAGGGAGGGGGAGCGGAAGTGGGAGGAAGACCTTGTCTAAGGCTGCGGCATCCCACTTCCGCATAACCTTAGCCCTGATGCTGACGTAACGGGGAGTGCTTCTGGAGGAGGGTTCGGTAGGTGAGTTTCCTCCCATCTGTAGCCCATGCTGTCGCCATGGCTCTTCCTTTAAGAATTCTGAGCCCTGCAGCTGCAATAGCTCGAATGCCACAGTTTGTAAATCTCCAGAAGGAGAGACCAGTTGTACAAAGACATCTGTGTTTAAATGATCCCCATGTACGCTTTTATTAACGTGCATTAAATGGCTTAGAGGAGATTGAGGAAGGAAGAGTTCTGTGCACGTGTGAAGACACACCTAGGGCTCTCTGGCGGGGACACGGAACGCCATAGGTCTGAGTCCTGAATTAGACTGGACACCGCATCTCAGAAGCCCCTCCCCAGTCTGATCTTCAGCATTTTATTTGCATAATGGGATGTCTGGGCTTATTTAAATAACACATGCACTGCAGGCCTTTCCTGGGTTGTCAGTGGGTTCTGGAGGCAGCTTGCTTTTTTCTCTCTCCCGGCACCTGTGCCTAGTAAGGAAAGAGTTGATACGGGTTTCTGCAACATGATATTAAAATTGCCTTTTGCTAAGCCTGGGACGACTTCACTTTTCTTTGTTTCCTTCCCAGCCCCTTTGGGTGTTTTCCTCCTCTAACTGGAACCCCCGATGGCCCGGGTCCAGCCCGCCCTCCCGAGGGTGCTGTGGCCGCCAGGAGGGGCAGGACCTCTCTCACGTGCCGGGCGCCGGGCCAGCTTGCTGCATCGCAGAGGACACTGGGGAGGTACCCGTGGTCTGTGTGCCCCGTGGAGTCACACAGGGCAGCAGGAACACCGTGATGGCAGGAGAAAGCTTAGAACGGTTGGAAGCCAACAAGTGAGCTGACCATTCCCTTTATGTCAAAAGCATTCAGCATTTTTAAAAAGAACTTTTCCATAGAAAAGTTTTTTTTGCCCGTGCGATCGTGTTCAGAGTTAGGCAAAGTAGAAACTATTACTTTTTTTTGAAGTACAGTGGAACACGAGGCTCAGCTCAATGCAGGCTTCGGAGTCAGTAGAACTCCCGAGTGTGCCTTTCAGCAGCTGCGTGACTGGGGGCAGGTGCTCCACCCTCCCCCTCAGTTCCCTCATCTGTGACATGAGGCAAGACCACTGGTGCCGTTTGAAAACGGCTGTTTTGAGAGTTACGTGATGTAACGTATTTGTAAGTGCCTGGCACTCGGAAGCCCTCCATAAAAGAGGGCTGTTAAGTCACATCCCTGAGATGAATCCATTTCCTCTGACGTCTAATTCAGCGCTGTTTTCTCCCATCCCAAGGAGGGTCCTCAGAGAGAAAGAGGCATGAAATGAGACTCCAGTTCCACTCCTGTGTTGACCAATTCCCAGTTCAAGTTCAGCCGGGCTCCCAGTGCGATAGTTGCTCCCGCATCGCTATGATTGGCCTCTCCTTTACCAGAAAGCCCTTTGGTCCTGAACTATATTCCTTGGGCTTTCTGTGACCAAGTGGAGTGAGGATCCAAGCCGGCAGCCTCTTGGCTCGCTGGGTGCTTTGCAGAGGGTGCCGAGCGGGAGACGAAGTCACGTTTGTGTGACGGAGTGCCAGACACGATGCTGGATCTGGAAAAGGACTGCTAACGTTTATCCCCAGCAGCGTGGACAAACGCGACACTGTGCTCCCGACCCAGGCCTGGCTCCTGTTTTCTGTGTGTGATTTTTGAATTGGTTTTCCAGTTCGGTTTTTCTTTTATCCAGTTGTACTTTGAAAAATAAAATGAAAATGGGAATCTTTTGTCTGCATCCCCTCTCAACCCCCTCCAACTTTTTTCCTTATTTTAAAAATAAAAAATCCCAGTCACCTTCTAATCATCTGGGCTCAAAGAAAGGCAGATAGAGGCATCTGCACACGGCACACTTCATTCTGATGCTCTCCCGTGGTTTTGCTTCTCCGGGGAGAGCGAGATGAGGCTGGGGTACCTCTCCAGGGACCTGTTCTATCCTCTTTCACGTTTCCAGCCAAGTAGAAAAACGGAGGCGTCTTTCTCACTTGCTTCCTCCTTGTAATTTTCGATCCCTTTGCATTATAAATAGAGCTGGACAGAGGCATCACTGTGGGAACTGGCCTCGTGATTCGTCATTGCCCCTTTGAACCATTTTAAAAATATTTGTTGAGCATTTATTTAGAGAAGAGGCTGAGAAGTGTGTGGGGGAAGGACCACGCACATCTAGACTTAGTTCTGTCTCTAATTTCCCCTGTGGATCAGCTCTGGTCCCAAGTTTGCCTGCTTCCTGCAAGAAAGCACATAGCCACTGGCCTCCTCTTTCTTTGAGGGCGGTTTGGGGACCATCTGTGGCTGCTCTGTCATTTCCCCCGGGACTTTCACCTCCCACTCCAAACAGCTTATGGAAGATTTCTTTGCAGTTCTCTCTCAGAGAAAGGTTTTGGTGCATACCATTTTCTCCGTTTTGGTTAATTGCTAGTGATGATTAAATGCCTCTTATAGATTGATGCTCAGGACAGCCTGCTGGCTACATGTTCCGGAACTTGGCTCTGCTATTAGGCTGCTTGACGTGTGGCTGTCTGTCCTCCACTTTTGTCAGTTTCATGCCCCACACTTACCCGCGCTGCCCTCCCACCGCACGGTCAGTGCACACGCCACGATCAGAACAGCACTGTGCACGTTCTAGATGCTTCATAAAGACTTGAACAGTCCTGTCGGCTGCTCTCTTCTTCCTTTTCCTTCCTGAGGCTCTTTAAAGGCATTCAATGTGGAGTAGGGTAAAAAAAGACAAAAACAGAAAACAAACCTTGCATGGGCTTTGGAGTCGGAAGACCTGAGTTTGAGTCCTAGTTCTATCGTTTATTAGCCATTTGCTCCCCGAGCCTTGGCTTCCTCATCTGCCAGTGGGAAATAATACAAAGACGTGTTCCCTAGTCTGGTGAGGAGTATATACAACAATGTCCATGCAAATGCTTTGTCCGCTGGGAAGGACCGTCACGGTTTTTAGGTTATTGGACTCAGGACTCAAGGAGCTGTCCTTTCTGAGGCAGCTGAATGACTGCCCAAGCTCACCAGCTCGAGTTGATTCTACACCCCAGGTACCACTGAAATCTGTCCACTTCCCCAAGCCTCAGGCATTCCCTTTCTCTAGTCAGGCTGTCCCTCTGGTCTTACCCTTCTCAACCCAGAGTCACCTTTCTAAAGGCATATCTGACCTTGTCAGTCTCAGGCTTAAATTCCTTCCATGGCTCCTCATTGCCCTCAAAAGAGTAATGCAAGCATTCTAGCTATGTGATTTTGGATACATTCCTTAACCTTGCTATGCCTCAGTTTCCTCATCTAAAAAGTTGCCATAATAATACCCACCCCTAGAGAGATGTCATTGTGAAGATGCCATGGGATACTGTTTAGAGGACACTTGGCACAGTGCCTGGCAGGTGGCACATTCTTAATCAGGGCTTCCTGAATGAGTGAGTGAAAAAGTGATTGATGGCAGTGTCCGTAGTTCTTGACAACCACTACTTTTAGGGACTGGGCTTAGGAGAAAGTGGGCTTTGCTTGATCCCTGTATATTTTGCCCTCTTTGTTGTGGAGCTTCCTTAGTGAGGATGCCACTGGTAAACCTTGTTCTCTCCTCTCCAAAAGGGGAAGAACCAGCCTCCACGGGGAGGGGAGAGAGACGTAGTTTCCATTCTCCTTCTTTGGCCCAAGGTCCATGCAGCATGTTCCAGAAGGCTACTTACAGTGGAAAGTAGACCGGGATAGGAGTTAAGAGTGTATTTTCCACACCTTTCTGTGAAGAGGACTTCTCTTCTCTCCACTTGAGCTCCAAGTGACTTTGGTAGATCACCCAGACTCACCCAAAGCCCTGTGGCTAGGGAGGAGCACCTCCCGAGAAAGAGGTGATCTGCCGTTTGACAAGTCTTAATCTCTGGACTCCTGAAGGAGTCCCTGTTGTCACCCTTTGGAATTCAAAGGAGAAAAACAAGCTTTGATTGATAGAGCGTTGTTTTTTCTAAGAACAATAAGCCCAACATTTGGAACACGTCATCCTCCCAATATCTCAGTGAGCTAGGGAGGCACAGCTGTTGCCAAATACATTTTTAAAATGGGAGCATCAGAAATGCAGAAATATTCATGACTTTCTCATGTTCCCGTAGTCTGTGGGAGACTCTGAAATAAGCAACATATCTCATGACTCTCACACCACTGGCCTTTCCTGAGACAGGCAACTCGGGGGGGGGCTAAAATAAGGGACAGGGAGACTCAGCCCTCGTCCCTCTGCGCAGTAAGCCTCTGTTACATGGGGAAGGAGGCGTTGTCTTTAGATCACTGCTGGGCTCAGAATCCTTTAGGGAGACCTGCAGGTGTTGTTTCTGCCCATCTTTCTTCGAATGCTTGTTCTGTGAGCATTATCCAGAAAAGCTTTCCTAGGAGATGGCCAGAAAGATGCGAAACTCTTGGTGATGTGTCCAGAGACCAGTAGAGGGATCACATGCAATCAGGAAGCCAAGTAGAAGGCAGCGGGTCACCCAGTCTGCAGCTGCTGTCTTCAGGGCAGCAGTGGGTCTCAGAAGTACGATTCAAAGGAACAGGGGTTCATCTGGGCTCCTCATTTATATTATACTTTTAAATGGACATTCACAGGAAATGAAGCCTTCCATGTGCGCTAGCAGAGAAAGGTTTTGTTTTGTTTTGTTTTTCTTTTTCAAAAGGATGTTTTGAAGGTGGCTCTTAAACTTGCGGTTGAAAGATGATGAACTTAGGTATCACTTGAAGTATCTGCAGCCAACTATACCACCACTAAAATACAAATATTTGTGCTTTTGCAGTCAGTATCTGCAAAACAGTAAGCGAAAGAGCCGGCCTGTGAGTGTCAAAACATTTGAAGATATCCCACTGGAAGAACCAGAAGTAAAAGTAATCCCAGATGTAAGTACGTCTTTCAAAAACAGTCTTAGAAATAATACAAAGGATGAAACACTAGCTAGATAAATATTAGCCTAAGCATTAAAGTCCTGAAGCCTCATTATAAGGCTGTCCTTGAAGGTATGTGTCGCCGGGGTCATTATGGAGATGGAACTTTGGTTTTTACATAGGTAAAGCCCCTGGTTCAAGGTTCAAGATAGTCCAGCTGTATGCCCAATTTCACTGAAGTGTGAATAGTATCATTGTGAAAATAGGAATGAAAACAGCCATCCTCAGCTGCTGCTTCATAAATTTTCTCTTCTCCCTGGCCCAAGTGTACACATACAGGAAGCAGTTGCTTCCTTTTGTAGCATGCACGATTTTTGGCTTTGATACCTCTACCTTCCTCTGAAGGCCATTGGAGCATGCTGTCTGATAGATGAGTTAAAAATCAGTCTCATTATATAGTTGGGCAGTGTATATACTCAATCAACTGTGCCATCTCATTGTTTCTCGAAAAGGACAACCAGACTGATAGTGGTATGGTTCTTGCCTCCGAAGAGCTGAAAGCTTTGGAAGACAGAACAAAATTAGCTCCATCTTTCAGGTAAGACTCAGCTAAATGAAAAAGACAAATGTCAATAGGAATTTTTGGAAGAAACGTAGGAACTTTCAGTGACGGTTCAGATTTCCCCCTTTCAGTGTCTTCGCTGATTGGAAAAACTAGCATCTACCTAATGAAAGATTGAAACCAACGAAACGATGAAATTGACAAATCTAAAAACTAAACTGAAATAAATTAGAGGATTTGGTCAATGTTTATGAAAATTTATGAATACGAGGGAATTTCTGAGCGTATTTGCTATGGCCAGTAGTTTGTGTGTACTTACTAAATAACAAAGAGGTCATTACATACAATCCCTGAAACAACCGATAACATCAAAATCTTTGGGGACTCTGAAGAATTTTCAAAACTGTACGTGAACGGGTGTGTTTATATTTAAGAAATATGACATACAAATAAGCCAATATCTATTTGTTTAAGATACTTAAATATTATTATCTGACTTCAAAATTTAATTGTGGGAAAAGTATTAAATTTGGTTTTGAATATAATCTCCCCTATATGGTTCAGTAGGAATTTGTAGTTGTTTTGAATAGGTGTACCTGCTGTTAACCTAACAAATACATGAATATCTATAAGAATAATAGGATAACAGTAGAAATTTATTTGCCAAAGGGCTCATTCTAAGTAAGAATTTGATATAATCTAACTATTACATAAAATGGGATACCCATGAGTTTTTGAGTGATACACACACAAAAAATTTAAAATATGCCATTCTGCAATGTTATTGTTTTCTTTAAGCCCAAGGCAAGAAATTGGGAGGGCCAATCATATATTTCATTCAATGACTCAAAAAAAAAAAATTTATTCAGCAACTACTGTGTGCCAGGGACCATGCCATTGTTTGAGATACCTAAACTAGTTTTATTGGGATTAGATTAAAAGAAAAAAATTGTATTTCTAGTTACTTGAAGTAACTTAAACCATGTATGAACACAAAGTCCATAAAATCCTTTTTTGCAGTTTTTAATATGAATAATTTGGGTAAAATACCTATTAAGGGAGAAAAACACCCTCAAATGGCTTGAGAACATGTAAGACCAACACAGTGTGCATTTCTAAGCTTTGCCATGATTACCGTCTGTCAGGATTCCAGGCCGTTGAAAACATTCTCTAGTTGCTGCTGAGTGATTGGGGTCCTTAGTCCTTCCAAAGAATGTGGTTTTGATGAGTAAAAAGCAGCGTTTGACATGTCTGGCTTGATCGCACACATGCTTCAAGTTATTAAAGTTGCTTCAGAACTTTATTAACATCATACACCTACCTTGTAGTCTCCAAATTGATAGCATAGAGGAAAAGCCCAAGTGGGCTTTCAGAACATCCCAATTTCCTTGAAAATCCTGAAAGCGGCCCTCTGGCCGCTGTCATTGTATACAAACTTGTCAATCTGCAAGACTGTAAAAATGTTCCATTGGTTGGAGCCTTTGCCTAACTCGGAAGAACTGCCTTTCGTCTCAGCCCGGGCTTGGGAGACTTGGACCTCAGTTGGAGGACTTACCTGCAACCGCTAGTTCATGCGAATACCTGAAAATAGACATTGCTGGAATAAACCTGAAGTGCTGACTTACAACCGGGGGTCGGGGGTGGAGACAGGCAGCTGGGGTCTCCATGGAGATCACAGCCCACACGGAGTTGGGGAAACGGGTTAGGGTAAGAAGCAGAAGAACTGCCTTCTCTCTGCCAACTCATTTGTGTGCCGTTTCTTCCGCAGTGGCCTGATGCCCAGCAAAAGCAGGGAGTCTGTGGCATCTGAAGGCTCAAACCAGACGAGTGGCTACCAGTCTGGGTACCACTCGGACGACACGGACACCACTGTGTACTCCAGCGAGGAGGCGGAACTTTTAAAGCTGGTGGAGATTGGAGTGCAAGCTGGCAGCGCGGCCCAGATTCTCCAGCCTGACGCTGGGAACGCACTGAGCTCGTCCCCTGTTTAAAAGGAGGCGCCCCCCGCCCCTGCTCCCGGATGCCACGTGAGAGGTGCTGCTTGGATCGTCAAGTGTTGTTCTTTCCACCACCAGGAAGTAGCCACATTTGATCTTCATTTCAAAAAAAAAAGGACCTTGGACTGCAGGGAGCGAGTCCTCTAGGCATTTCCCGAGAAGATGCTTGTGACCCAGGAATGTGTTTGTATCTTCTCCCAGTGCTGACCCGATTCTCTTTTTCATTCACTTAAAAAAGCATTTATAATACCCCCCGCTGTGGGTCCCCACATGGGTTCCAACAAAGACGGTCAAGAAATGGCTCCATCCTCCAAGAAGCAGCAGGACCCGGGGAGCCGACGCTTCTGTTAAACTAGAAGATGAACCAGGCAACGTATGTGCTTTAGGTGCTGAAGATGAGGAAGATTGGTAGGGCTCAGTCCGTCTAGTGGCTTCGTTTAGGCTTTGGGTCCCGAGCCAAGTCTTAAGTGTGAGATCTGTGAGAGGGTAGTGGAGCCTGAAAACACGTTGTACGGGCTCTGGTGGGGGTGGGCATGTGGTCTGCTAGGAAATGCAAAGGCTTCAGACGAGGTTTGTGGTTTTAGAAGGTTGCGTGATCTTCGCAGTTGGGCCAAAGGAGAGTTCCTTGTGCTGTTTCCGACTCTTAATGAGCGTTCCTTCCGGACCCTTACGTGTCTCCTGGCCGAGCCCCAGGAAGGAAATGATGCAGCTCTGGCTCCTTGTCTCCCAGGCCGATCCTTTATTCAGGGCGTCACAAAGAAAGGACATTCAGCCCGGGGCTCCCCGCCGTGTTGAAGAGCTCTGACTGCATAGACCAGCTTCTGGTTTCTTCTGGGTGACTACCCACATATCTGTCCTGATGTGATGTGTCTGAGACCCAATGCAGTAGTTCAGCGTCAAGCTGTGGGCTGTGGTGTCAAATCTTCAGGAAGGAATTTACCCTTTTCTTCCTCCCCCTACCCCCAGCCCGCCAGTATTTTAGTTATTTGGCCTCTACACTCCAGTAAACCTGTTTGGGTTTTGTTCACTCTCTGAATGATTATTAGCCAGATTTCAAAAATTACTTTATAGCCAAAATTATAACAACATCTATTGTATTATTTTAGACTTTTAACATATAGAGCTGTTTCTACTGGTTTTTTTTTTTTGCCCTTATTCTTTCCTTTTTTAAAAAAAAAAAGAAAAGAAAAGAAAATGTGTTTTTCATTTGGTACCATAGTGTGAAATACTGGGAACAATGACTGTAAAACATGCTATGGCACATATATTTATAGTCTGTTTATGTAGAAACAAATGTAATATATTAAAGCCTTATATTATATATAATGAACTTTGTACCATTCACGTTTTGTATCAGTATTATGTGGCATAACAAAGGTCATAATGCTTTCAGCAATTGATGTCATTTTATTAAAAAATGTTGAAAAACTTGAATGGATCTCTTTGCAAGATTGCATTACTGTATCCATCATTTTCTGATTTCTAAACTAGAGGAGGAGGAATCAGACATAATTTCCACAAGGTTGTTTTTTCTTCTTGTAAAGCAGCGGTCCCCAACTTTTTTGGCACCAGGGACCGGTTTCACGGAAGACAAGTTTTTCCACAGCCCGGGCTCGGGGTGGACGGTTTTGGGATGATTCCAAGGTATTGCATTTACTGTGCAGTCAAACCCCTGTGCTAATGATAATCTGTGTCTGCAGCCGCTCCCCAGCGCTGGCATCACCGCCTCAGCTCCACCTCCGATCATCAGGCGTTAGGTTCTCAAACAGAGCGTGCGACCTGGATCCCTCACATGCGCAGTTTGCAGCAGGGTTCGTGCTCCTGTGAGAATCCGATGCTGCTGCTGATCTGGCAGGGGGCGGAGCTTACGCGGTGATACGAGCAATGGGGAGCGGCTGTCGGTACAGATGCAGCTTTGCCCACTCGCCTGCCGCTCACCTCCCGCTGTGCAGCCCGGTTCCTAACAGGCCACAGACAGGTTCCAGACTGCAGCCCAGGGGTTGCGGACAGCAGTTATACAAAGAATATTTTCACAAAATGATTTTATAAACCAATAAATGTATTCATAGTAAAAAATAGAATGGTATAATTACCACAACTATCTTAGGAATTCTGGTTTGAGGTCTAGTTGCTTATGCTGCTCTCTTCATTACACAGGTAATTCTCACACACACACATGCACGTACAAGCTGTCTTATACTCTGGGCACTTTTGAGAGTGTTAAAACATAAATTGAGGCCGGGCGCAGTGGCTCATGCCTGTAATCCTAGCACTCTGGGAGGCCGAGGCAGGCGGATTGCTCAAGGTCAGGAGTTCAAAATCAGCCTGAGCAAGAGCAAGACCCCATCTCTACTAAAAATAGAAAGAAATTAATTGGCCAACTAAAAATATATAGAAAATATTAACCAGGCATGGTGGCGCATGCCTGTAGTCCCAGCTACTCGGGAGGCTGAGGCAGGAGGATCGCTTGAGCCCCAGGAGTTTGAGGTTGCTGTGA
>CAUYRT010020929.1:0-30405 GCA_963574885.1 Lepilemur ruficaudatus
ACAGAGTAGGTTTTTGAATGTAACAAGATAAGTCAACTTGAGTGGTAATATATTTTGGGAAATCAGCTCACTACAAATTGTGACTGTAAACATTGTACTGTAAATGCTTTGTAGTTTTCCCCCAATTAAAAAAAAAAGATAAACAATAAAATAATGATAAAATAAAATAAAAACATAAGTTATGAAAGAACACAGTTGAGATCCTGTCCTGATTTCCCTTCATTTTTATGCAGTCATAGTTGACATTTATTGGCATTTGTTGAGTAATACAAGCCAGGACATGTGCAGAGTACTTAACATGCATTATCTTATTTAATATAATACCTTTTGAAGTAGGTGTATGAATAACCATGGTTTACAGATAATTTTCAATGTCAAAGCATTTTTTTCAGATAAGCTCACTAAATTACAAAAGCAATCACTTTTCTTGTGAATCAGTTATTTTTTCTTAGTGATTGTGTTTAACACCATCATGGTTTATTTTATTTTTCTTTTACTTTTTTAAAATTTTGAAACAGTTTAAAACACACATAAAGATCCAAAAATAGCACAAAGGACACAAAAACCTGTGTCCTACCCACTGTTCCAAAAAATTTAGAACAAAATGATTCAATCCAGTATCACACAATCCATCCAGCTGTCATGTATTTCTGGTTCCTTCTCAGCACACACAAGTCATGCCCTTGGGCCTGCAAATCACAGAAGTGATGCTGAGTCCTTCAGTGCACCTTATTGAATGGTACCAATGTGGAATTGTCCCATCAATGGTGCTTGCATCACATCGATGAAATTTCATCATTTCGTATGCACATTCAGCCACTAGTTCCCCTGCCCTTTGACAACTGCTAATCTGATTTCTGTCTCTATGGACTTACCTATTCTGGATATTTCATATAAGTAGAATCATATGTAGCCTTTTGTGTCTGGCTTCTTTCAATTGGCATAATGTTTTTAAGCTTTATTCACATTGTAGTTTTTATCAATGTTTGATGTCTTTTTGTTGATGACAAATATTCTTTTGCGTATTTGTTTCACAAAATGTTCATTTATTCATATGTTGATGGACATTTGGGTTGTTTCCTCCTCTTGGCTGTAGTGAACAATGCTGCTATACACATTCAAGTAGAAGTATCATTTTCTGTCTTTGTGTTCAATGATTTGGGGTATATACCTAGCAGTGAAATTTCTGGGTTAAATGGGAATTCAGTGTTTTAGTTTTTGAGGAACCACTGACTTGTTTTCTATAGCAGCTACACCATTCCTTTCAGTAATATATAACATTTCCAGTTTATCTCCATACTTGTCAACATATTATATTTTCTGTTTTATTTTAGCTATCTTAGTAAGTGTGCAGTGGCATCTGACTATGGTTTTAATTTGAATTTTCTTAATGTCTAATGATATTGAACATATTTTTATGTATTTGTTAGTCATTTCTATATCTTCTTTGGAGAAACATCTATTCAAGTCCTTAGACTTTTCTCTTTTAAATGAATTATTTGCCTTTTTTTGGTGACTTGTAAAAGTTCTTCTTCATATATTAGGAATATTAGATCTTTAGCATATATTTCCTTCCTTTTCTGTAGATCGTCTTTTCACTTTCTTGTAATGAACTTTGATGTGTTAAAGTGTTTAATTTTGGTAAAGTCCAATATATCTATTTTGTCTTTTGTTGCTCATACTTTCGGTGTCATATCTAAAAATTCCTTGCCAAACCCAAGGTCATGAAGATTTATCCCTGTGTTTTCTTTTCAGTGTTTTATGGTTTTGGCTCTTATATTTAGGTCATTGATACATTTTGAGTTAATTATTGCATATGCTGTGAGGTAGGGATCTAATTGGAGCTCATTTTTGTATATGGTGTTAAACAAGTGTTCAATTTCATTATGTTGCTTGTGGAAATCTAGTTGCTTCAGTACCATTTGGTTCAGACCATTCTTTACTCAATGAATGGTGCTGACATCTTTGTTTAAAATCAGTTAGCCACAAATGTCTGGTTTTACTTCAGGACTCTCCATTCTACTTTCGTTGGTCTATATGTCTATACTTCTGCCAGTACCAAATTGTTTATCATTGTTTGTAGTGAGTTTTAAAACCTTGAAATGTGATATCTGACTTTCTTCTTCTTTCTACATATCATTTTGGCTACTCAGTGCCCCTTAAAATACAAGGGATTGTAGCTCCTTTTAATAGAGAGTAATTTTCAGATGACAAGGTCTGAGTTTTAATAGTGCTCGTTCCTACTGGAGTGTTGTTGGTTTTGGGCCCTTTGAGTAGGCAGTTAACATACATATAAATTGAACCTTATGGTTTGATCTAGCTGTCTTCTTTTTCATAGTTGTGCTTCTCTTCTTCAAGTATGGGAAGGCTAAGTCTCATTATCCTCAGTGCTTTCTACTCATTCAAAATCCTGTATATAGCCAGTCTGCTGATCTAAGGCACCACCTTGGCTGGATGCCTGTCTTGCACAGGCCCGGACTCCCATAGAGCTTCTTCTCAGTTTGGACACTATCTTAATTTGGTAAGGATGCCATGACAAAATACCACAGACTGAGTGGCTTAAACAACAGAGATTTATTTTATCACAGTTCTTGAGGCTAAATTCCAAGATCAAAGTGTGGGCAGGTTTGGTTTCTCCAGAGGCCTCTCTCCTTTGTTTGCAGATAGCCTTTGCTCTGTGAGGGCACATCCCTGCCGTTTCTTCCTCTTCTTATAAGAACACCATCTATATCAGATTAGAGCCCACCTTTTAAGATTCATTTGAACACAACCACCTATTTAAAGGGCCTACCTCTAAATTCAGTCCCACTCTGAAGTACAAGGGGTTAGGGATTCAATATATTAATTGGCAGGGGGGCACTTAATTTAGCCCCAAACAGGTGCCATCCTGGCCCATCCCTACCCCTTGCAGGGTTGTATTGCCACCCTGCTCTGATTCCTTACTCCATTTGCCACAGCTGCTAAAAGACTGCCATAGAAAGGAGGATAGCTTTTAAAATTATAATTATTTTGGCATTATAATTGATTTATGTTGAGAAGATTTAAAGACGTTTGAACCTCAAAAAAGAAGAGAGAAAAATCCAATAGAGCTGTGGAAGAAGGAGAGTTAGGAATGGGTTTAGAAAGTGGGAAAATTACTAATAAGATGTATAAAATGGTCCATTTGAATACTACTGATTCTGCAATGCCAGTCTGTTTTCTTTTACTTTTTTCCTTCTTTTTTGATGTTTTCTTTTTTCATTTTCTCCTTCCTTCTTACTAATACTGATTGGCCACCAGGTATCTTAGTTATCATCACATCCTTACAATTATTATTCCTGACATGAGAAATTTTAAAATTCTGTTTACCAAGTGATTGACCAAAATCATTTTGAATCTCACTTAGGTATGGGAGATATAGCGTCTGTATCAGGTTGGTATATAAAAGGGTTTATGTAGTCTTTCTTCCTTTGAAGAAATTGTGTAATGTAAATGCAGGCTATAATACTGTGGCAAAGGGCCCAGATTTTTTATTTGGGTGAGCAAATTTTTTTAGAGATTTACATATTAAAATATTCAGTGAAGATCTTTGTATTAGATATAGCATCAGTGTTTCAATGTGAAAGAACAAGAAATCTAGTGGGAAAACCCATAATGGAACGTTGACTTTAAAATACGTACTAATGAGCAAGGTGATGAAGTGTACATGAGGCAAAGCCACAGAGGAGACACTAACCAGTGAATAATCACAGTGATCTTTCAGGATAAAGTATGTGTGAAACTGAAGCTCCAAGTACTAGGAAGAGTTAGAGGGATGCTGGATAAATAACAAGTCTAGAGAGAGCCAGGACAGCATAAGAGTGCATGGCACACTCCGGGAGCTATTAATAGGGTGGGATTCTTGTAGTAAACTGCATGCATAGAAGATGGAGGAGAGGACACAACCTGGCAGGTGCCAACACTGGAGCACTGTGTATGACATATGAAGTTATGAGGATTTATCTTCAAGGCAGTGGAGAAACACTGAATAGCTTTAAGAAAAAGAGTGAAATCATGCAATTAACATTTTAGAAGATTTTGCACAGTGTGAAGGATAGATTAGAAGAGCATGAGATTAAAGGCAGAAGTTAATGCATTTCCACAGACATAACAGTTAATCACAGTAATATCAAACAGGCATTTATTTGACCTTGGACCACATTTTATATAAAATCACTGCATGGGTAAATATAAGTTGTGAATATAGAAAAATGTGATTTTTAAAACAAATTAATAATGATTTACACATCCAAATAAATACATATTTACAAGTAATAATCCTAAACATATGAACTTATGTAAACACTGTTATCACCACTCAAAATATATTTGTATATTTTGTTTTAAACTTGCCTCAAAAGAACATTTGTAAGCCATTCTAAAATATGTTTTACTGCTTTATAAATTATTAAGTTATTACCCAGAAGATATCTGAACAAAAATTTCATTACCTTACTTAATCTGAGGTGTTTTTTTTTTGTTTGTTTGTTTGTTTTTATTTTTTTTTACAAATACCTGTACTTCTTTTCCAAATCGAATGCAAGAAATTTGGGTTCTTTTGGGCCTAACATGTAGAAATTCCCTTTAAGTGCTTTGAACAGACTGCATCTTTTGTAAAGAACACATAGTATATTCTTACTCTGGTTCAGCACATTTTCCTTTACTTCTTTCTCTACTCATTCATTTTTCTTGCCTGAAATCTTACAGGTATTTGATTTTCTCAGTTACATTAATTATTAGAAACCTCAGTTTCTCTTTTAATAAAAGTAATCAAATCTAACTTCGTATTTGGTGTGAGAAGTCATGTGAGAATTAAAGATGATGTGCATAGAGTACTTAGCTTTGTGTTATTTAAAAAATTTTTTTTTTAGAAAAAGTCATCAGTTAACTCATGTGGGAGACATGAATAATCGGATTTGATTACTCAAGTTCCTAGAACCCCTAGGTTGGCAATTTAGAGAAAAAGAATGGTATAGAAAATGTATATTATAACATTACTATTATACTAAACAGAACTTTTTCTGTAATTGAATGGTTCATTTATAACATAATTTTGTAGGACCTCCAGGTTTTTATCATGGGCATCAATTTTATTATATTTTACTTTAATGAAAAATGGAAATACTAGAATGAAAGATTTAATGCATCTTTACTTCAGTTAGTGTATTCACACTAAAGAAGAATTCCCCCAAGAAATTGTGCTAAAATATAGATTGAAGCAATTTTTATTATATCAACTTGTTTAGAACAAACCATTTTGGTTTCAACTTCTATTCAGCAAATACATTTGCCTTCACAGCATGTGTTAAAAATGTCCAATCGGTTATATTGAGCAATTTTCTACTCTGATGAATTTTCCCATCATCCCCTTCCTTTTGCTCTTCTTTTATATCTCTGAGTCCACTATTTTTTACTTCACAGTTGTAACTTTTAAGAATTTTGTTGTTCTATGGAAGTTTACCTAATATAATTCTCAGGATGACTTCAAGATAGGTATACTCGTTCCCCTCATTTGAGAGATTTCATCAACCTACACCAATATATTCAATGTACATTTAATTTGCATCAATATATTCTGCTCATAAACTAGGGAAACTTTAAAGTAGAAGAGATCGTACAGGATAGATATGAAATTCAACCCTTAGAACTACAAAGAAAACTACATTTTACAAGGATGCCTCTTACACTTTTGAATAGCTTAAACTTCTAGAAATATTGTTTATATTTAATGTAAATTTCCTTCTGATTTATATTAATTATACTTCAATTGTTTTTTAAAAATTATGTCTAATTTTATTTCACTAAATTCTGAATATACTAAAATAAATGAAACATATTTTTCATGGATTATACAAAGTGGAGGGAAAGAAAAGAAACTAAATTTATAAGAATAGCAGAGACATGAAAGAAAAGTAACAGCATGTTTTGGGAATATATAATTAATGTATTTAACCTTGTTTGAGTATTCATAAAGTATGTGCTTAATAGTATGTCTTCTCCACTAGTCTAAAGATTATTTAAGGAGAAAAACTATCTCTTTCATTCCTGCATACTTAGCATCTGACTATATAGTTGTATTTTTATTTTTATTGATTGTGTCAGTTCCATCCTGTATAGATATGTTAACAACTTTTACAAGTCAATAATCTCATTCAATCTAGAATTACCTACAAATGTATTAGCTTTTAAAAAAAATCTAAAACAGCTATAAAAATTTCTTCCATTGTTCCATTTTTTCAAAAAAAAAAAAACAAACTGATTTTGTGTGTGTCTGGTAGGTGGGTGGTGAGGAGAAAGAGAAATTGCAAGTTCCTTGGGTAAAATCATGAAGATATGACAGAGTTCCCATATAACTGATACCCAGCTTCCTAAATTAATAGCATCTTCCATGAAAATGGTACATTTGCTACAATTAATGAACCAATGTTACTACATAATTCTTAACCAAATTTTATCTTTATTCAAATTTCCTTAGTTTCTACCTAATGTCCTTTTTATATTCCAGGATCCTAGGCAAGATTCCACATTACAGTTAGATAACATGTCTCCTGAGACTGCTCTTGGCTGTGAGAATTTCTCAGATTTCCTGATTGCTAAAGGCCTTGAAAGTTCTGAGAAGTACAGTTAGATATTCTGCAGAATGTCTCTCAATTGAATTATGTATTTGTCTTTCTTCATGACTAGTGTCTTTTTTTTTTTTTTTTTTGTAGTAAGACCATGGGGGTAAAGTGCCATTGGCATCACATCATATCATGGATACATACTATAAACATGAATTAACACTTTTGATGTTGACCTCGATAGCCATTCTGAGGTGGTATTTTTCAGGTTTGTCCACTGTAAATTTACTCATTTTCATCTTTTTCATATTTTACCTTGTGGAAGGATGTCATTATCTGGAGACTACACAAGGAGTAGGGAGTTATACTACTGCTCTTTGAGAGCACACTATCTATATAAATTATTTGGAATTTTTCTGCATGGGAGATTTTTCTCTTCCGTCATAGGTGGTGTTTTGATATATCTCTTTTAAAAATCATTGGAAAAGATGTAATATCACTAAAAATACAGAATTTTTAGGCATTATGAACCACTGTAGTTAACTGATGTTTGCAGAACACTGTATTTGACACATTTAGAGAGTAGACTTTTTTTTAAAATAAATATACAATACTCACCAAGATAGACCATAAGCATGGCTACAAAAATGTATTGATTTTCACAATATTAAGTCATGTGTACTATGTTTTCTCAATAATAATTAATAGCTAGAACATTCCTTCAATAATTAGAAATTAATCAATGTATCTCCAATAAAGAACATGTCAAACAAAAATTGCAAAGGAAATTAGAATTTTTTTTTTTTTGAGATAAGTTCTTGCTCTGTCACCCAGGATGGAGTGCCATGACATAACCATAGCTCACTGTGTAACCTCAAACTCCTGGGCTCAAGCAATTGTCCCATCTCAGCCTCCCAAGTACTTGGACCTAAAGGCACAGGTCAATTGGTCAAAGGGAATGGTTTATAGGTGTATGAAGATACAAAGGGCACTCAGAATTCGAGAGGGTCAGAGTCCCCTAGTGGATAAGTTGGCCAAAAATATGCCTCTTAGAAAACATGAGTCATGAATATAACAAATGGTTTCTCATAGAGGAGCAGATAGCCAAAGCCTATATCTTTAATGAACAATTTTATTCCTTCAATCTAACCTCTAAGGAAAACTTGTTTTTCTAAAGCAACAGTATAAAGAATACAGCTTTGAGGGTGAAGAATGAAGACCTCAAAAGAGTTCTTTGTTTTAATTCCTTGGGCATAATGTGTATTAATTATTTATGCCCTTTATGGACATTCATCTCTTTCAGATGGTTCATCCAATAAGCCAATTAGGTAAAAATGCCCAGGGATCCCTGTGACAGAGAGTCCTACCCTACTTTCAAAAGCCCCATAGGCAATTAAGTAGGTAGGGATCAAAGTAGTGTTCAGAAAGATAGAGGTATAGGCATGGACACTTAAATTTATTTAGGGTAATTATAAAAAAACCTAGCCACTCAAAGAATTTTAGTCCCATAACCTAAAGAGTCTATATGAGTTTGAGAAATCAAACCTTTGAATGGTAAAAAACTGAGTATTTGCATAGTCTCTTGCTTTTTGCAAAATTTAGAACTTTGATATCTAAGCTAAATGTTCTTTACCCAGGAATAAGTAATTAAAAGAAAGATGTAAAGAAATAACTTGAAAGTCAAGAAGAGCACTCTCAGTAGACCAAAAAGTCAGAGATACGTGATAGATCCCTTCTCTGTTATCAAGGGTATCCAAATGTGGAGAGAAGTCAAACTATCACTTTTTGCTAATGATATGATCTTATATTTAGAAAACCCCAAAGATTGAACCAAGAGATACCTGGAATTTATAAATAAATTCAGCAAAGTCTCAGGATACAAAATCAGTGTACACAAGTCAGTAGCCTTCATATACACCCACAATAGTCAAGTTTAGAATCAAATCAAAGATGCAATACCTTTCACAATAGCAGCAAAGAAAATAAAATACCTAGGAATATATTTAACTAAGAAGGCAAAAGACCTTTATAGTGAGAACTATGAAACATTTAGGAATGAAATTGTAGAGGATGTAAACAGACAGAAAAACATATCATGCTCATGGATTCACAGAATCAACACTGTTAAAATGCCTATACTACCCAAAGTAATTTACAGATTCAATACAATCCCCATTAAAATACTAATGTAATTTTTCACACATCAAGAAAAAATAGTTCTCACTTTGTATGGAATCAGAAAAGAGCCCGAATAGCCAATGCAACCTTACATAATAAGGACAAATCAGCAGGCATCACTTTACCAGTCTTCAAGCTATACTACAAGGCTATAGTAACCAAAACATCATTTCACTGGCACAAGAATGGAGACATAGATCAATGGATCAGAACCATGAATTGAGATATGAAACTATCCTCATATTGCCATCTGATCTTTGACAAGTCCTACAAAAATATACACTGGAGTTAAGAATTTCTATTCAATAATTGATGTTGGGGAAATTGGATAGCCACATGTAGAAGACTGAAATAGGATCTGCATCTCTCACCTCTCACAAAAATCAATTAGAGATGGATAACAGACTTAAACTTAAGGCATAAAACTATAAGAATTCTAGAAGAAAATATTGGAAAAACCCTTATAGATATCTGTCAAGACAAAGAATTTATGAGAAAACTCCAATAGTAGTCACAGCAATAACAAAAAGAAATATATGGGACCTGATTAAATTAACAAGCTTCTGAACATTCAAGAAAAAAATCAACAGAGCAACTACAGAATGGGAGAAAACATTTGCATGCTATACATCTGATGAAGGGCTGATAACCAGAATCTACAAAGAACTAAAGCAAATCAGCAAGAAACAATCAAACAACTCTATTAAAAATTGGGCAAAAGACAGAACAGAAACTTTTCAAATGAATATATACTAATAGCCAACAAACACATGAAAAAGTGCTCAACATCTCATTGGGGAAGTGCAAATTAAAACTACGATGAGATATCACTCTATCCTTGGCTTTTATGAAATGTCCCAAAACAGCAGATGCTGGCACAGATGCAGAAAGATAGGAACACTAACACACTGTTGGTGGGACTGCAAACTAGTACAACCTCTATGGAAAGCAGTATGGAGACACCTCAAAGAACTAAAAGTAGACCCACCCTTTATTCCATCAATCCCACCACTGTGTATTTATCCAAAGGAAATGAAGACATTTTATCAAAAAGACACTTGTACGCGAATGTTTATAGCAGCACAATTCACAATTGCAAATATGTGGAAATGATCAAATGTCCATCAGTACATGAGTGGATGAATAAAATGTGGTATATGTATATCATGGAGCACTACTCTGCCATAAAAAAATGGTGATCTAGTATCTTTTGTAACAATCTGGATGGAACTGGAGACCATTCTTCTAAGTGAAGTATCACAAGAATGGAAAAACAAACACCACATGTGCTCAATACTAAATTGGAACTAATTGATCCACACTTAAGTGCACACATGGAAATGAAATTCAACAGAAATTAACAGGCAAGAGAGGTGGAGGGGATGGGTAAATTCATACCTAACGGGTACAATACACACTATCTGGGTGAAGGGCACGCTTATAACTTTGACTCAAGCTGTACAAAAGCAAATTATGTCACATGTGTACTCTCATAATATTCTGAAATTTAAAAAAGAAATTAAAGTTGACATTGAAAAAAATTTGAGTGCTTCTCCATGAGGATACAGACGTCTTATTCCTAATCTCTCCATCATTACACTCTCTATATTCAGAGCCTTACAGCACAATGTGTTTGGGAGCAATACAAAAAGGACATTTTCTGAATAAATACCAATAGAGCAGAGTATGAGCAAGTACCTTTCTCCAGAGAATACACTTTGTATACTCAGTCTTGCTAAAATCTTCAAATAATAACATATGACTATTCTGGAGGCTTCTTTAAGCATTAGTTAAATAGAAGAAAGGTTAAGTTATAGCCCAAAAGCTACATCAAAGAAACCAAGATGAATATACAATAACCTCAAGATTAATGTGGTTTTAAAAGCAGCTTGCACTTCAACAGACCATTAGTTCACACTACAGATTCTATCATAAACAACGACACTGTGCCATAATGCCACATATAAAGAAAACAGGAAATTTAGATAAAGGGCCATGAGATTCATGTTTTGCAAAATGTTCCAGATGTTTTGTTGTTTGAAGTAAACTATTAATATGAAGGAACAAAGATAACTTTAATAAAAGGGTGACTTTATCATATTTTATTATTTTATTAACAGTCTGAATAATCTTTCTCACACCCTAAAATTATTCCGTTAGCAAATTGGAGAAAAAGTTCTATATTCTGTAAAATTATTCTCACTCCAAACAAATAGGCCTTTTCTGTATTAACCATGCAATTTTAGGGGTCTGCACTTTACTTATTTTAAAGAAATTGTGTTCTAACATGGCCTAGGTGAAACGAACACACATATTCCTACTTTGAATCCATCGCTATTAGTCTGTAGTGTTCAAATATTCATTTTAGTAATCCTGTGTCTCATTTTCTGTTTTGAAAATGGAAAAATAAATCAAATTAAGTATTAATGTATTTGCTTTACAAAACAGTGCACATTGAGGGACATTAGGTATAGAAAGGTGATCTCTGCCCTTTGATTGGTCTTACTATGGCTCTCCGAAGTTACACACAAAGAAAAATATAATTCACCCTAAAAGCTTCAAGGTAATAGTGTAGAACATGGTTCTGATGAGCTAAGAAGAGAGACAAATAGTTTTAAATTGGAATACATTTAGTCTTATAATTTGATCCTCATTATAAAACAAATCAGTCAAGCAAACAGCAATATCCACATTTATAAATTAGGTGATCTCATCAGTAGCAAAGCTTAAAAGATTGGAGCTAGGAATGAAGTCCCAGAGCCTTTTGCACACCTCGTCATCTTCCCCATTATTTTGTGAGTGTTAGAATATCAGGTCTGCTTGTCAACCTGCTGTCTATTCCTGTGAATGCAATTTCACTGGGACACAGCCACACCCATTTGTTTGTTGGCTGTGGTTGCTTTTTCACGATAGCAGAATTGAGTAGTTGTGACACAGACCTTTCGGCCTACAAAGTTTAAAATATTTCCTCTTACTCTTTGTTTCTTTATGAAAATGATTACTGAACCCTGCTTTATTTCATCAGTAGTTCAGGGAACTTGACTCCTTTGTTTACTTATGTACACCCACATCTTCCCTAGGATTAGTTGATTTTCGGTACAGATTTATTGAAAGAAGCATAAAGGAAGAAGGGAAGAAAAAGGAAACGGAAGGGGAATAAGAACTGAGAATATCTAGATTTGAACCTATTTAATCTCTTCAACATAGGCTTTCTTATTAAAGTACTAATCATGTCTTTACCAATAGGAAGTAAGTAAATGAATGAAAGAATGATCTTCATGCTTTGGTTGCTACTCAGATTTATTTTACTTTATTTTATTTTTACTTCAAAGTCATGTGAAGAGTGGCCTTAGATAGATCACTTTAGGAAAAGGACAATAACTTCTATGATACACTACCAACTCCTGTGTAAACAAGCACCACAGCCTGACTTCTACATTGGCAAATGTTGCATGAATGAGTCTTCTTAATTCCTATGAAAAACTTTAATTATTAAAGTACACTCCATTTCTTTCGATTGTTTTGCAGATGAGCTAAGTTTATTTTTGGTAAAACCGAGTCACACTAAAATTGCACTTTAAAAACACCCGGACATGTTCAATTTAACTTTTTAAAAGGTATCAATGAATAATTTCACCAAGGAAGATTTTGAGGATTTTTAAAAACTATCTGTATTCAATTTCAAACTTCCTTCTCCGATTAGACTTAGTTTTCAGCCCAAAATATATGATGCTATCTTTTGCATTATACTATGTACTCAAAAACTGCAGCAATTTCCCTGATTTAGTCTTGGCATATTAACATCTAAATTCAAAGCTGAAACAATGAATGTGTTAAGAAGGCAATTCAACACCTTCCAACTTTTTTTTTCCCCCTCAGCTGCATGTCTTGGAAAATCAGTAGGGTTTGTGCAAATGTATGTTTCACTTGTCAAGCTTCAGTCCGTGGGGTGTTGCTTTGACCTTTGATTAACATCATGAGCCTCAGTCTCCAAAAACAGCCTTAAAATGGGAATGTGAGCCAGGGACCAGTTGGAACAGCTTTGGGTATCTAACACTGTATTAATTTTTTTTTTAATAAAAGAGAAGAACAATTCAATGGCAACAGATCCTTAAAGGTTTTAATTAATTATATTAGAAGGCAGGGGCATATGTATCTAGCATTCCAAGTTCTGCCTCATATATTAGACTGGAGAGTGTGGGAAGTTTACACAACCAGTGAGAGTAATCAGTTAAGAAATTGTAGGCTTTAACCAGACTGAAGAATGCTACAACTTGAATTTCTATGTGCCTTGCCTAATACCATGTGTCGCCCCTTTGACAGAGCAGGTGCATGCTACCATTTTGCTTCAGGGGTCCTTATTTTCTCCAGGATGAAAATCAAACTATGTGACAAAGCATTCAAGGCTTTTAATGAGTTAGCCCTTGCCTACCTGCCACCACTTAGTACATTTCTTTATACATTCTAGCTAAACAATTAGCTATCTTTTATAAGTATACCATTCCTCTCACCATCTGTTCCTTTAAATAATGCAGTCTCATTTTTAAAAATGAGAAAAATAGATTGGATAATTTATAATTCTCTTCTAGCTCTGAAATCCTATTGTTCTCAGAATTTAAAACCTCATGAGTGAGAAGAAGTGGATATCCAACTCTGTCACAAACATCTAGAGCCATATTATTCACAATCTCCAAATTCTCCATTCCAGAAAGGTCAGTTTTAGTGCCCCAAATCCAGAAACTGGAAAACTGTCTTTATCAAACGCTCATTCTGTTTGACTTTTCTGCTTATAATATATCCTCTCTGTGCTTGTTAAATCCACTGTTTTCTTACTTTAAGGCTCAGCTGTCAGCACATAATAAAAAATCCATCCTTTCTCCAACACACAAACCATTTTGTTTATATTTGCATTTTGTCGGAAAATATCCACCCCTCCAATGCTATCGATGCTTTAGACTCAGTGCTCACAAAATAAATTTGAAGGTGTATTTGACTTTGTCTTGCTTGAAATGTCCAGCATTCACTTAAGCTTTAACAGCTGGAAAATTCTCAGGGAATCTTTTACTAGTTGTATTTACTAATTCATCTTTCACTAGTCCTTTCTGTAACTTCCACATTCTCCTGTTAGACATATTCTCTCTTTCTGTTTTCAATGCATTTTAATACATTTCTATTACTTTATTTGCATACATTTTATATATATATATATAATCCATGCTTGCATTCTTTTCTCAAACTTTATTTCTTTAGTGACAGAATTTTGTATATTCATTTTTATATCTTCAGTCAGTGCTGGGACAGATAGGTCTCAGCACTAAGCATTAAATCCAAAGCATTGATTAGTTAATTTCAAAAATTTTTATCACAAAGTCACAGGATAATTTAGTATTGGATTGGGTCTTGGAAAGAGGAAATAAAAAATTATTAGGTGGGGCAACATGCAAGTCTCCTTACCAAAATCTTTCATTTCATTGTTAAGTCTATTTGCTGACCATAGCTATCAGTTGGTAACTACATTATAATACCAGTAAGCAACGACTTTATATTATACTGGTAATTAATGCCACAAGCAAAAATATGTTTAGAATTCCTATTGACTTGTTTACAACTATTGGGCTCAAATTCAAGAACAAAAATTAACTGGTCTGTATGCTCAGCCTAATTGAATAATTTGATCTCCTTAATTTTCTGCCTATACTCTCTAATCCCTTAGTAGTCCTATTAACTTGGAAAGAAAAAAAGTAAAAATTTTCTCTCTGTTTTTGTGACCACCTTCTGTAGCGGCTTTCTTCTGAAACAGCTTTAGATGTCACTCACGATCAGTTCACCATCTAAACATAATTTTCACTCTTTGTCCTCGATCCCATTCTTTAAAGATAGAATACTCTACAATTTGGGACGACATGACTAACCCAATTCAGTATAACCAGCTATAATATGGATATTTTCTATTTTTTGACTTTGTTTCACATAGGCTATCACATCAAATCTTACTATATTAAATCATTAAATCTCTGGGATATTGCTGTAAATCATCCAGAATAATATATGTGTATATACACACACACATGTCCTACCAAAAACAATAACAACAATAACAAAAAGAAATAAAAAGAGAAAAAGAAACTTGTGAAAAATGGGAAGAAGAGAGAATGAAAGAGAGGGAGAGGAGGAATGAAAGAAAGAAGAATGCCCCACAATTTAAATCTCCCTGGTTACTCTAACATCTATATCTACAGTGATATTTTTTGTCCAAATAGAAAATGTTAATAAACAAACATCTATTGAGTTCTTGGTGCATTCAATGTGCTGAATTAGACCACTGTGTTGATTTGTGTTTTTTGACCATAGGAGGCTTAAGTAAATGTAATTATTTTGTTTTTAAAGTCACAGAGCATATACTAGAATTGTCTTTCATATTGTCAACTACTTATATTTTGTCAAAAAGTCTGGCAATTGGTGACACTAAATTTAAAATGTTGGTGTTTACACCAAAGCAAAAAACATCACTGAGAGAAGAATCTACATCATGAACTTTACCTGTATTGCCAAAGAAGACCATGAATTGTGGTAGAGGTTTAGAAGAGGGAAGCTGTACACATGATATTATCTATGATGATAGAGATTAGAGTCCAGCTCCACCTCACTTGGGTTAAATACTTGGAGGTTGAGTTCATCTTAAAAGCCACAGTCCCAAGATAATGTACTGTACAGGCAAGTGCAGTATAGGTAGCCCAGAAAATAGTGACCAGAGAGGATGAGGGGTCTTTCAACTATGTGTTTTGAGGAGCGGCTGGCAGCTCAGAGTTCATTCAGCCTGAAGAAAAATCTTGGGGTTCATAAGAGCTTTTTAAATTAAGATCACAGGGGAAGTAGGAAAAGGAAAGGCTATACATATTCATATATAGATTCTAATTTCAAATAAATGTCCTCAAATTGAATAAAATATGATGGGAGATATCAACTTTTGCTCTGTAAGGGCAAATAGTTCAGAAAAGAATCAGAATGTACTAAGGGATCTTTCAGCTGCAAGGGACTTCAGTAATATAATTAATATTAATCTTTTCTTGCCCTTGCATGCTGATTAAAGACTAAATTTGTCTTAACAAATATACCCCTGGGAATTGGAAATAGGAGAGAAAAATGGCATAAAAACGCAAGATTCTAAAAGTAACTGGTTAAGTCCTCCAGACTATACATTTTTATAGTCAGGGATCACTGTTCTAATATATTGCCATTTACCAACCTCCTAGAACAAAGCCCAGTAAATATTAGTTGCAACAAGCTGAACTTCTAGACTCTTCCACTGTTCTTCCAGCTTCCAATTGTATAGGCAATGTTCTCCATAGAAGTGGAAAACCCCAGTCAAAATCATTGCAATAGATCATTTCTAAGCGATTTTTACGCCATTGACCCATTTTACCATTAGAGATCTAAGGTGCTGTTGATCACCAAGGATCTTGAATGGACTTGAATCTAATGCCCTGAATCTGTTTCTTCCTCCCCTTCTTCACCATTGTTTTCTCTCATGACTAATCACCTTCTGCTTGGACAATGGCAGCAGCTCTCCAGGTGGTTTCTCCAGTCTTTTTAAGTTAACTCTATGAGATTATACTATTCTATGCTCTTTGGTAAAAATTATCATTGCTTTCCCTCTGTCTATATGTAAAATCTAATCCCCTTAACATCACATGCACAAACACACACACACACACACACACACACACACACACACACACACACACAGATTTCTCATGCCCCTGAGCTTTTGCTACTCTGGTTGCCTTTAGGAGGATATTTATCTTCAACTTGTGTTTCTATGAACTACTCACACTATATGGCATAAATTATATGTCATACTTCTGTGAAAATTGATCTACCTTTCTTCCCAAAGGTAGAATTCGCATCTCCTCCCATGTTTTTCCATGGAATTTTTTAATATTTTATTTGTTTAATTTTTTTTAAAATTTCAAACTATTAAGAGGGTACACAAGTTTTTCATACATGGCTTGAGTCAGGGCTGTAAATGTGCCCATCACCAGAATAGCGTTCATTGTACCCTGTAGGGGCTTTTTGCCCCTCCCATTCCTCCCCCCGCCACCTGCTTGATTTCCTATGACTTTTACTTCCCTCTGTGCACTTGTGTGCCATGAGTTAGTTCTAATTTATTGGAGAGTACATCTGGTGTTTGTTTTTCCATTCTTTATTTTTATTTCAAAATATTAAGAGGGTACCAATGTTGTAGATTACATGGATTATTTTCGTAATGTTTGAGTCCTTGCTATAAGTGTGCCCATAACTCAGATAGTGCTCATAGCACCCATTAGGTTGGTTTATTCCACTCCCCTTCTTCTCCCTCCCCCCTGGCTGGTTCCCACTGAGTTTTATTAACACTTCCTTGTGTGTACTTGTATGCTCAACAGTTAGTTCCAATTTAATAGTGAGTACACGTAGTGTTTGTTTTTCCATTCTTGTGATACTTCACTTAGGAGAATGGTCTCCAGTTCCATCCAGATTGCAGCAAAAGGTATTAATTCATCTTTTTATGGCTGAATAGTACTCCATGTGTACACATACCACATTTTATTAATCCACTCATGTATTGATCTCATGTATTGATGGCCACTTGGGTTGTTTCCACATCTTTGCAATTGTGAATTGTGCTGCTATAAACATTCTAGTGTAAATGTCTTTTTTATAGAATGTCTTTTTTTCCTCTGGGTAGGTGCCCCTTAATGGGATTGCTGGATCAAATGGTAGTTCTATTTGTAGCTCTTTGAGGTATCTCCATATTACTTTCCACAGAGGTTGTACTAGTTTGCACTCCCAACAGCAGTGTAGGAGTGTTCCTATCTCTCCACATCCATGTCAGCATTTGTTATTTTGGAACTTTTTCATAGAGGGCATTCTCACTGGAGTTAGGTGATATCTCATTGTAGTTTTGATCTGCGTTTCTCTGCTGATTAGAGATGCTGAGCATTTTTTCATATGTTTGTTGGCCATTAGTCTATCTTCTTTTGAAAAGTTTCTGTTCATGTCCTTTGCCCACTTTTTAATGGGGTTGTTTGAGTTTCAAAGTTCCTCGTGTAGAGATCTTTCACTCCTTGATTAAGTATATTCATAGGTATTTTATTTTCTTTGTAGGTATTGATAATAGTATTCAGCCTTTGATTTTACTCTTGGTTTGACTGTTATTAGTAAATAGAAATGCTACTGATTTTTTTACATTGACTTTGTATCCTTAGCCTTTGCTGAATTTATTTATTAATTCCAGGAGACTCTAGGTGGAATTTTTTGGTTTTTCTAGATGCCAGATTATATCATCAGCAAAGAGTGACAGTTTGACCACCTCTTTTCCAATTTGGATACCCTTAATATTCTTCTCTTGCCTGATTGCCTTGGCTAGAACTTCCAGCACTATGTTTAATAGGAGTGGTGACAGTGGGCATTCTTACCTTGTCCCAGCTCTTAGGGGGGAAGCTTTCACCCTTCTTCCTTCTGTATGATGTTGTTTGTGGGTTTGTCACATATGGTTTTTATAATTCTGAGATATATTCCTTCTATGCTTAGTTTGTTGAGGTTTTTATTATGAAAGGATGCTAGATTTTGTCGAATACTTTTTCTGCATCTATTGAGATGATCGTATGATCTTTTTTTTTTCCTTTTCTTTATGTGGTAAATCATATTTATTAATTTACATATGTTGAACCATCCTTGCACCCCTGGGATGAAACCCACTTGGTCCTGGTGGATTTTTTTTTGATGTGATGTTGAATTCAGTTTGTTAGTATTTTATTGAAGATTTTTGCATTTACATTTATAAGGGATATTGGTCTGTAGTTTTCTTTTTTTATATAGTGTACTTTTCTTGCTTTGGTATCTGGTATGATACTGGCTTCATAGAATGAGTTCAGGAGGATTCCCTCCTTCTCAATATTATATTATAATTTCTGTACTGTGGGTAATAGGTCTTCTTTTTTGGTCTGATTAGATTTTGGCTGTGAATCCATCTGATCCAGATTTTTTGTTGTTGTTTTTTTTAGCAGGAAGTTTTGTTTTTGTTTCTGTTTTTTTTTTTTTTTTTAATTAATGATTCAGTATAAGTGGTTATTATTGGTCTGTCCTGGGGTTCTGTTTCTTCCTGGTTGAGTCTTGGGAGGTTGTCTATTTCCTCTACTTTCTCTTATTTATGTACATAGAAAGGATTCATGCATAGAAAGGATTCAGAGTATTCATTGCTAATGTTTTGTATTTCTGCAGTATCAGTTGTAATGTCACCCCTTTTTATATCTTATTGAACTCATTTGAATCCTTTCTTTTCTATTCTTGGTTAATCTAGCAAGAGGTCTAAGGAGAGGGGTCAAGATGGCCAAATAGAGACATTGCTTGCCAAATCATCCCAGAGGTTAGGTAAGATTTCAGGTAAAGGAGAGGGGAGGGGAGACTAAACCCAGGTGTAGCTCATAGAGAGAGGTGCCAGAGCCTGCCAGGGATCTGACAGAGAAAGATTGCAAAGCAGAGAAGGAGGAAGATAAAGAAAATACAATATTGGTGAGGATCAAACCCAGAGAGTCTCAGAACCCAGTGAAGTGGCAAGGTGGGATCCCTCTCTCTGCCCCCATGCACTTTCAGTGACCAGCAGGCTACCAAGTTTTATGAAGACTTTTCCATCCCCACAAGGCCAAGCATGGTGGCAAACACGAAATAGTGGGGAGAACGTGGGTAATCCCAGAGTTTAGACATTTTCCAGGGGGGTTCTCCTCCAAGGAGAGTGTCACAAGAGCCTGGAGAACTGGCTTTCTCTCATTCAGACACTTTTATTTCCTTGCCCCTTCCCCGTCCACTGCAACCAGGAAAACCAATTTTCCATTCCTGAGATACTTAGCTTAGAATAATGATCTCTGGTTTCTCCCAAATTGCAGCAAAAGGCATTAATTCATCCTTTTTTATGGCTGAGTAGTACTCCATGATATACATATACCACATATTGTTAATCCAGTCATGAATTGATGGGCACTTGTGCTGATTGCACTTCTTTGTGATTGTGAATTGTGCTGAAACAATCTTTAAAGCAAATATACAACCTACAGAATGGAGAATATATTCACAATCCATATATCTGATAAAGGATTAATATCCAGAATCTACAAAAAAATCAACGACAAATAAATAAACAATCTTATTGAAAAGTGGGCAAAATACATGAACAGAAGTTTTTCAAAAGAAGACAGAAAAATGGCCAACAAATATGTGAAAAAAATGCCCAATGTCACTAATCATCAGGGAAATGCAAATTAAAACTACAATGTGATATTGGCTTACTCCTTTTAGAATGACTTCTATTAAAATTCCAAAAACATTAGATGCTGACATGAATGCAGATTGAAAGGAATGCTTATACACTGTTGGTGGGACTGCAAATTAATATAAGCCCTGTAGAAAACATTATGGAGATTTCTCAAAGAAGTTAAAGTAGACATGCAATTTGATTCAGCAATCCCATTACTGGGTATTTACCCAAAGGAAAAGAAGTCATTTTATCAAAAGGCACCTGAACTCGAATGTCTATTGTTTCTTTAAATTTTGATCTCTTTGGTTTGCCTTTATGTTTCCCTGAGGTTGGCACATATACATAATTAATTTATATTTGTTGAATGGCTTTTTGAAAGTTTAAGGTAAAATAATATGGGTACCATAAATAAAAGCTGATAAAAAGTCAATTTTCATCATGTCCCCTCCAAAATATACTTGCCCAAATCCAATAGCATTTGAATGTTACAGTGGTTTCTACTGCTACATGGTGATCCATAAAGTTGCATTTAAAAAATAGCTTATACTTTCTTTTCATATTCTGGATGTGAAGGAATCATAAAACAGATTTTGCCGAGCTTCTGTTACACTGAAGCTAAGGCTAATCAACACATAAAAATCCTAGTTGGAAACCTTGGAGATTTTGTAGTTATTTTATGTTTTAATTTTCAATCCTCTGCATGCCCAAGTTGATTTCTAATAAATTTGTGAATATTACTTCTATGTCTGTATTGCTACCCACTATCGAATATTTTAAGTTAGTATATAAACTAATAATAAAGCACAGTGAGCTTATCACAGAGAATAAAATACATGTAACAAGGCTATGTCCAAGTGTTTTCTTTTCCAAAGTCTTGTTGATTCTTTCTCAGGTACCCAGTACTAGTGTAGTAAATGACCAATTGTCCTCAATTTCCAGCACATTTTCTTGGTTCAAACTGTCATGGGTAAACATACTTCTCTTCACATTCTTGGTTGCTGACTTTCATAATCCCTGTCTTCCACCTACCATTCACCCTAGCCAAAACTGGACTAGTTCCCTTCCTGCCGTTGCCCTTGGAGATGACATCCTTGTGCCCTCAGTCATTACTAGGCATTTGGACCAGTTGCATCTAGTGAAATAAGATTAGTATTAAAATCACTTAAAAATCATTTACAAAGCAACACGAATATAATCAAAGGCATGGCTGGGGAGAAGGAGATAGCAGGGTAGCCAGCAAAAAAGATTAAAGTCTTAATACAGAGAAACAACAGAGATCATGTTGCTACCAAACAAACAAAACTATGAATTCTGGCCTTCACCTCTTCCTTCAATATTCCTAATGTAACTACCATACAACAATGTCATTTGCTTCCCAATAGTGTTTTCCTATTAACCTCATTCTATCATGTAATTTTTTTTTTTTCCAGACAGTTCTATGGTCATTGCCTCTCTTTACAGAAACTTCCAGGGAAGTCAGCCACTTTTATTCTATTTCCAGAGTGCTCTCAAAGGGGTCTAAAAGTTTTCTTTACTCTGAATGAGAGTGTTACGGACTGAGTTGTGTCCACCTCCAAAATTTGTAGGTTGAAGTTCTAAGCCTCAGTATTTGAGAATGTGACTGTATTTGAGAAAAGGATATAGTATATAAAGAGATAAAGTTTAATGAGGTCACTGGGGTGAAACCTAATTCAATATGACTTGCATCCTTGTAAGAAGAGGATATTAAGAGAGACATACACAGAGGAAGGCCTTTAGGATAACTAACCCCACCAATGCCTTGCTCTTAGACATCTAGCTTCTAGAATAGTAAGAAAATAAGTTTTTGTTGTTTAAGCTACTAGTTTATGGTAGTTTTACATGGGCTTAGCAAACTAATACAGGGATAAATGTTTGGTTGATAAGAAACCTTTTACAAATTGTTATTGTAATGGGTTTGGGCTAATTTAATCTCATTCCTTATTGGAACAATTGATATGATTTTACAGCACCTCTTTTACCAGTTTTAAAAAAATTTAAACCAATCATAAAAGTGTTGCTAAGTTGCTAGGTGCAATGTAAGAACAAAAATAAGCCCTTTAATCAGCAAATGTCAAGTACCTGCTTTGATCAGGAAAAGTACGAAGCAAAGAGCTAATATAAACACTTCCTGTCAAGGTCAAAATCTAAAAGAGGAGGAAAAATCAACAATATATTGTAAAGTTAAAATTGTGATATGATTCCTGTGCTGTTTTTGAGAATTTGCAATATGTTGTGTGACAGAAGAGAGGTGGAAACACTACTAAATTCCACACAACCAGTATCCCCCTCAAATTCATTATTCCATGGCAGAAAGAGATTTGTGTTTAGAAAACAGCTTAATATCTTCTTTCAAAATGATAAAGAAATAAAAAAAGAAGGAAAAAATTAAAGATTAAAGGGGGAAAGAAATAAAGAAAGAAAATGACAGACCATGAGAAGGAGGTGAGTGGGGAGAATATCATGTCTCCACATTGTATGTAAGAAAATTATATAACTAGCAGGAAATTCAAAAGATTCGCATTATCTCCAGACTGCCTTCTTTTATCGACCTGAATGGAAAGAATTTCCCACCAGTTTTCATTTGTTTAAATTCTTCTTATTCAACAAGGTATAGCTCACGTGGCCTGTCTTCCATGGAGCTTTCATATATATATGAAATATATATATATATATCATCAAATTACTGTCCCACCATCTTCATTTCCACAGTACTTTAGACACACCTATAATAGAACTTACTAAACTACATTATAATTACTGATTTACATGTCTTTCTCTTCCATTAGGCTGTAAGCCTAAGGGTACAACTTTAAGTCTGAAATAATAATTCAGAAAATAAATGACTAGAATGACAAGTAAGGAGTAAAAAGCAGCTGTCTTTAGAGCTCAGGCAGGAGAGAAGGATAATTTTTTGAACACTTCATGCTGAAAGTACATTTGAGCTGAATTTGAAATAGTATGGATAGGTTGAGTGACACTTTGGAATACTCATTCATTCAACAGATGCTCTTTGGGGACCTATTATATGTGCTAAACATGGGGGATTATTTGGAGATAAATTTTTACAAGAATGATAAGAATATGAAATACTTCAGAAGAAAAAAACAATGGAAGGGAAATATATATTAATGAAAATGAATTTAAAGGTAAATTCTATTTTCATCATTGTCTTCAATACATACAAATTGCCTCATTGTTTTCACTCTAAGCTTCCCAAACCAGCAAGTATTAAATCAATGCCAAACCTAACACTCAAGTAAATTCAGTGGAAGCTGCATAGCATTGAAATTTAAATTGATTTTATTTTATTTTTTTATTTCAGAATATTACAAAGGCATACACATTTTGGTATACATAATTTGCTTTTGTACGGTTTCAGTCAGATTTAAATTGACACATTTAATAACCTCAATACTGCTGAATTAATATGCTTTAGGTGGTTTTTTAAAAAACTGATATTCATGGACATGTTACAATTTCATGAGATGTAAACTTCCATTTGGATTCCATTTGTTCCATTTGTTCCTCATGGATTTGGGACAAAGACATAACCTCTCATTTTCATTACCATTGCAGATGCCCCCTTTTTTGCCTTGATTCAAGTCAAGATTAGGTAATATTAAGAAAACTATATTGATGATAAAAACAATGATATCAACAAAAAATAAATGAAATACAATAATTAACCTTTATATGGTATTTATTATATGGCAGCTATTCCAAGTAATGTGTGTATTGTATACATTGTTATACATGCATATATCATATATGCTAACTATATTACATAATACCAATTATATATCATATTTTATATATAATATTTATATTATATATGTATAAATATGTATATAACAATATATAATGTATTATAATATATAAATATATGATTAGTATGTTTAATATATCACACATATATATACTATCCTGCCCAGCCATTCTATGTAATAGGCACTCAGGTATCCCATTTTACAAGCGAAGTCATTTAGGAAAAGGGAGATTAAGTAATGCCCAAGGTGACACAGCTAATAAACCATGGAACAGAGATTTGAAATAAAATTTCAGGCCACCTGACTTTAGTCTATTTGCTTCTTTATATTAATGTAAATGATTCCAATTCATTCGTTTGACATTCACCCAGGATTCCATTTTTTAAATGTTCCAGGCATTGTTCTTGGCTCTATAAAAAAATTAGGTAAAGCCAAATTCTACAGGACATAAACAGACATAATTCTTACTTTCAGAGTAAGAAAGTACTCTGTACTTTTCTGTAAAGTACTTTTACAGGCTGGTAAGTGCCAGGTTAATATCATAGAGAATTTTAAATAAAATATGACTACAGGATAGAATATACCACTAAATTTTAAGGTGACTTCATGATTAGTTGGATAAATGTTTAAACAATCCAAAAGAAACCTATTCCTTGTGGTCACAGTAATGGGTAGGAAAGGACACTTAAGAGACCTAGGGGTGAGAAGATATGTGAGAACAACGGGTGGATATTGATGCTGCAATCTGTCTTCTTTTTCTTCTTTCAAAATGAAAAATTTATTCGTTTTTATAATGAAATTATAAATATTTCATTATATTTATTTTTATTAATGAAAATTTATTTCATTAATTCAGATTCATTAAGACTAATGTGACACAAACATACAATGTTTACTATTCACCATGACTGTGACATTTAAATTCACTATTTAGTTCAGGAAGGACTATATGTGTAAGTAAGGAAGATTCATGTATTGAGAAACACTTAATTGAGCAAATTTATGTACCTGGCTGGGGCACATCTCTTACCGTGTAGAATTTTCCCTCGTTCCTCTCTCCCTCCTTCTTTTCTCCTCCCTGCCTTCCTCCTTCCTTCCTTCCTTCTTCTTTCTTTGTTTTCTTTCTTCTTTCTTTCTTTCGTTCTCTTACATCCTGACATTTAGCCTTACTTTTAACCCTTTTGAATTAAAATTCTTGACAAATATTGTGTCTTGGCATATAACTTGAATTTTATTATTAAATATTGGTCTTGTTTATTGATTCTCTATTTCTTCTTAATTTACTTGCATAAGTACTTTGAAAGCTTTTTTCTTATTATGTTTAGCTCTTTAAACTTTTTAGATTTTTCATGTACTATAGGTAATAATTCTTTATCATATATGTTATCTAAAAATGCTTCTCAAGAGTTAATGTGAATCCCTTCATGATACCATTGAGCGATGTAGTTAAGCTAAATCCATCCTAACTCTCTGGCTTCTTTAAAAGGCATTGCTAAAATTCAGATATATGGAAGCCAACACAGTGTGATGGAATGTGCCATTGGGTAATATTAGTTCATTTATTCTTCTCATTCTAAAAAAGTAAAGTAATATAAAAATCATATTAAAATGAAATTATTTGATATTATTCTTTTTAAATTTTGATAGATTTAGGAAGTACAAGTGTTTTTTTGTTACATGGATAAATTGTATAGTGGTGAAATTAGGGCTTTAGTGTACATGTCACCAAATAGTGTACATTATTCCCAATAGGCAACTTTTAACTCCACACCCCCCTCCTCACCTCCCCTTTCAGAGTCTCCACGGTCCATTATACCACTCTGTGTGTCCATGTATACCCATTGTTTAGCTCTCATTTATAAGTGAGTACGTGCAATAGTATTTGTTTTTCCATTCTTGAAATACCTCACTTAAGATAATGGCCTCCAGTTCTATCACAGTTCCTGCAAAAGACATTATTTCATTTTTTTATGGCTGAGTAGTATCCCATGGTGTATGTGTGTGTCTGTTTGTGTGTGTCTATTTTGTGTGTATATATATACACTCTACATTTTCTTTATCCACTTATCAGCTGATGGACATTTCAGTTGAGTCCCTTTCTGCAATTGTGAACTGTGCTGCAACAAACATAAGAGTGCACGTGTCTTTTTGATATAATGACTTTTTTCCCTTTGAGTAGATACCCAGTAGTGGGATTCCTGGATCAAATGTTACATATATTTTTAGTTCTTTGAGGAATCTCAATATTGATCTCCATAGAGTCTGTACTGATTTACACTCCCACCGACAGTGTATAAGCATTCACCTTTCATTGCATCCATAATGACATCTTTTGTTTTTTGACTTTTCTTAATAGCCATTCTGACAGGGTAAGGCTATATCTCATAATAGTTTTAATTTGCATTTCCCTAATGATTAGTAATGTGCATTTTTTCATACGTTTGCTGGCCATTTGCATATTTTCTGTTGAAAAATGTCTGTTTATGTTGTTTGCTCACTTTTTAACCAACAAAGAAGTAATATACAGAATCTTCAAGGAAGCCAAACAAATCAGCAGGAAAAAAACAAATATTTAATATTATTATTGACTCATAATTTTTCTTTCTGCTTTACTTATGTTGCCAAGATTTTCACATTTTGAAAAGTCCCTATCATAAATTCTTTTCTTGATATTTCTTAGAACTCAATCATATCCTTCATGTTGACCTTTTCAAATCTGGGTTTCCCTCAAAGTCCTCACTCAGTAAAGTGAAAAATAATGGCACTGGTTGGAGGTGGTTTTAAAAAGACAGAGAAAGTATAAGGGTTTTATTATGGATTTTTTCCCCAAATGACTCTGCAGGCTGTGTAGTATTTACTTATTCATTAATTTATTTATTCATCAAATATTTATTGAACACCATAGCATAAACCTTCCTTGTTTTATTTTTCTCATAATTGGTGCTAAAATTAGGCTTGTCATGAGAAATAGATGATTTGAAATAAGGTGAGAACAATGACACTCCTAAAATGTGATGTTTGGCTGTTGGTAGGCTTCTTCTACTAGCTGAATCCCTCCAGCACCCTGGCTTAGAAGCTCATAGCACATTTTGCTGGCCAGAATTATAAATAAGCTTTCTTCCAATGCATTTAGAAAAAAAACTGAACACTGTGTCATTGTGTGCCAAACTTCAATGGTGTTCTAATTCACAAAACTGTAAGAAAATATGCCTACATTCTAACAAAAATACTTAGGTTCTAAAGTAAAATAAAATAATAGCATTGGTCTTTAAGTATGCAGCCCAACAGTTCTTTTCCAAGCTAATACAAACTACAGTATGAAAAGCATGGTTTATTGAGGAGACACTTCTGTTACTCACAAAATACAAGTCCATCATTAAATATGGAAACCAAGCTTGCTTTGAGCTACATGAGACATTCTTTAATTGCTGAAATTTAGTATTTACCTTTGTGTTGCTATCTGAAGATTTAATAATTTTAGAAAATCCATCTTGAGTTTGAGTAAACAGTAATGTCTTGCTCAAGATTCTACTATGAGGTATCTCCGTATTACTCTCCACAGAGCTTGTAATAGTTTGCAGTCCCACCAGCAGTATATGAGTGTCCTTATCTCTCCACATCCACACCAACATTTATTGTTTTGGGACTTTTTGATAAAGGCATTCTCACTGGAGATAAGTGATATCTCATTGTGGTTTTGATTTGCAAATCCCTGATGATTAGAGATGTTGAGCATTTTTTCATATGTTTATTGGTCATTAGTCTATCTTCTTTTGAAAAGTTTCTGTTCATGTCCTTTGCCCACTTTTTGATAGGGTTGTTTGATTTTTTTCTTGCTTGTTTTCCTGAGTTCTATATAGATTCTAGTTATCAGCCTTTTTTTGGATGTGTAGCATGCCAATATTTTCTCCCATTCTGTGGGTTATCTGTTTGCTTTCATGATAGTTTCCTTGGCTGTGCAGAACTTTTAAATGTGATCGGGTCCCATTTATTTATTTTTGTTATTACTGTGATTGCCTTTGGGGTCTTCTTCATAAATTCTTTGCCTAGGCCACGCACCATTCTGGGGGATGGACACACTTGAAGTTCTAACGAGGGTGGGACAAAGGCAATATGTGTAGCCTAAATATTTGTACCCCCGTAATATGCTGAAATAAAAAAAAAAGAAAACGGGGAAAAAAAGATTCTACTATGTTCAGCAAGGCCATTGAAACTAAATAAGATTAGCCTAAATGTTGAAACTATATGGTATGCATACTATGACTTTATCTTCAAAGATACAGAAAGCCATCCCTGTAGCTGTTGTGTCTGCAGATACAGAAAGCCATCCCTGTAAGTATTATATCTACAGATACACAAAGCCACCTCCATAGGTGTTATGCTAGCGACAATTCTGTGAGTAGCCCCAAGTTTGTCCTCAGCTCCATTGATCTATCAGTGATGGCAAAAACCACATAAGCCTTGACTTCCGCACAGAGCCACATTGGTGGATGAAAGCTAGACACTCGGTGCTATTCATTGACACTTTTCGTCTCCTCTGGTTGTTTCCATTTACCATACCCAGAGCCTTAGCTTCTGGAGACCTCTTCTGTTTTTCACAAGCCCTAACACTGAATGGTCCTTGCTCACATGTCAGATTGCCTTGCTTATTCTCTCTGGGAACAGAATTCCTTCAGCATTTATTGAGAAATAATATATACTAGGCACTGGAAAAGCCAAAATGAGTGAGATACGTCTCTGCCTTCAAGAAGTGCTCGGTGGAAAAGAAGGGAAATACCATATATGGAATATGGTTATATACTAAACATGGTATTCAGTGCTTTATATGAGTATTTTAAAATACTTATTTAAAATAAGAAATCTTTTAAGTTGAGCTTAAGACCAACTCCTCTGATCTCCAGTTTCCCAATCCAACTATTAATGAAATTAAACTTCTTGATCATGCATATACCTGTTTATCTTTGAAGATAATTTGTGGGAAATGACCTTCTCAACCTGTTGTGACCTATTTTAACACATTGTACTATACCTTTAAACAGCAGCAGCAACAACAGAGAGAGAGAGACAGAGAGAGAAGGAAGGAAGGAAGGAGGGGAGGGAGAGACAGAAGGAGGGAGGAAGGAGGGCAGGAAAGATGGAAGGAAAAAAATAAAACAAAAAGCACTGCTAAAAGTATAAAATATGGCTGAACGTTTGATACAAACAGGCAGGATGTCTCACCCAAATTTTTAGCATGGTCTTGAGGACTTTAATATTTATTGAATAGCTTCTGTGTGACATCGATATTATATGCATTATAAACATTTCAAAGAAACATTATAATCAACCTATGACCTAGATAATATTACAGATGAGAATACAAAGAACTTTAGAACTAATGGCTCTTAAGTTTCTTAACCATGAACTCACAGCTATACCTACCAATTGCAAATCTAATATTCTTTAGATTCTTTTTAAACTGGAGTATTTACAAACCTTGAGAACTTAATAAACTCCAACATATATTATATATAGTAATATAATGTTTAATTGGATAATGTTTTTTGAGCCATTTCTTCACAAAATTCTTTGTCTCATTCTTTTTTTCCAAGAAACTATTCTCTAAGTTTGAAATTTGGTGTACCTCTCCCAACTCTATAGCTTTAGTATAATCAGTAATTAAACATAGAAACAGGAATAATTAGCCTGTCCTCTGTTTGTAGAGCTTAATGGTTTACAAAGTACAGCTTCATACAACAACTGCAGTTGGAGATCCTGGCGTATTTCAGTTGACTTCGCTCAGAATCTTTTTTTTTTTAAATTTATTGCAGGATATCATGGGGGTACAAACATTTTGGTTACATGTTATGACTTTGCCCCACCCAAACCATAATTTGGGATGTGCCTTCCTCCCCTACAATGCTCACCGCATCTATTAATTGTGAGTTTACCCACCCCTAACCCCCTAATCCCTGAAGAATATTACCACCATGTGAGCACCATAGTGTTGATTAGTTAGTGCCAATTTGATGGCGAGTACATGTGGAGCCTATTCTTCCATTCTTGTGATACGTCACTTTGGAGGATGGGTTCAAGCTCTATCGAAAAAATATAAGAGGTGCTAGATCACTGTTGTTTTTTACAATTGAGTAATATTCCATCATGTACATATACCAAATTTTAATAATCCACTCATGAATTGACGGGCACTTGGGTTGTTTCCACGACCTAGCAATAATGAATTGTGCTGCCATAAACATTCGGGTGCAGATGTCAGATGTCTTTATCATAGAATGTCTTTTGGGTAGATGCCTAATAATGCTATTGCTGGATCATTTTTCTTAATTTTTCAATCATTCCAACTTAAAAGTCATGATAGAAATTTTTTAAAAATGGAATGAAAATAAGTGATCTGCTTAGTTCTGAACTAACAATTCAGGATCTTTGTACCAATGAAGAAATAATTATCTAGGTGACTCCAATATGTAGAGAGGAATAAATATATCTATATATATGTGTGTGTATATATAAGAGATAAGGTCTCACTCTGTTGCCCAGGCTAGAGTGCAGTGCCATGATCGTAGCTCACTGG
>CAUYRT010020930.1:0-29480 GCA_963574885.1 Lepilemur ruficaudatus
GGGAGGCTGAGGCAGAAGGATTGCTTGAGCCCAGGAGTTTGAGGTTGCTGTGAGCTAAGCTGACGCCACGGCACTCACTCTAGCCCGGGCAACAGAGTGAGACTCTGTCTCAAAAAAAAAAAAAATTCAAAGGACAGTGAATGTTTATGGCAGCACAATTCACTATTGCAAGGTCGTGGAAACAACCCAAGTGCCTGTGAATTCATGAGTGGATTATTAAAATTTGGTATGTGTTTACAGTGGAATATTACTCAATTTTAAGAAATGACAGTGAGCTAGCACCACTTATATTATCCTGGATTAAGCTTAAGTCCATTATTCAAAGTGAGGTGACACAAGACCGGAAGAATGGGACCCACATGTGCTCACCATCAAACTGGTATTGACTGATTAACACTATGGTACTCAAATGGTGGTGGTGTTCACTAGGGCTTCAGGGGGTGGGGGGTAAACCCATGTCTAAGAGATGTGGTGAGCACTGTGGAGGGGAGGGGCATGCTTGAAATGTAGTTGGGGATGGGAATCAGAGGTCTCAATAGGGGGAAGGAAATACTCTAAAACTGATTTATGTGAATAGCTATACAACTTGATAAATTTACTAATAATCATTTAATTGTACACTTAAAATGGAGTAAAGACATATGTAAATTATACTTCAATAAAGAAAAAAAAAATTTCAAAGGGCAGTAATAAGTAATAATGTCTTCAGAAGCACACAGCTCTGAGTGAGTACTGGAGTTTATTAAGAGTAAGTTTTGACAAAAATGCCTTCACTTCTTTTTGCTTTTCTTTTTTTTTTTTTTTGAAGATAAGGTATCTAGCCTAGTAGATCACAGAAATGTATAAATACAATATAAGGACACAGCACTAAGGTATTTGACAAACCTTCACATGACATTATTGAGAAATGCACAGAGAAATATGGATGGACTGACAGAGCAAAGGGTCCAGGACACCTGGCAGGGGTGGGGAACTTGCAGCCTCAAGGCCATGTGTGGCCCCTTGACCAAATGCAAATCCTTTATTAAACGGATTTATTCTAAAAAATTTGGGTTCGGTCAAAAGGCCACACTCAAGGATCCAGAAGGCCACATGTGGCACCAAGGCTGCAGGTTCCCCAACCCTGCGAGGGATATTTACTGTAGAATGACACAGAACACTTCTATCAATGACTTCAAAAATAAAATCAAGAAATCCAAACTAATAAGGGGTTTTGCCTCCAGTAAGTAAGTGTAGACAAACCTTTTCACACTCTTTCAGAGAACAAATAGAAAAGTTGTGCTGAAACAAACATACATCTGTTTAAGGACACTGAAGAATTACTAAGGTAGCAAGGACTTGTGTTAAAGATCCAGAAGATAAGGGAAGCTCAGTGTCATGACCCAAACGTGGCGCTGCTTTCCTTTTGAAGTATTTGCTGACGCAATACAGAAACTGTGAAGTTGGATGCATGCAGTGACTGAGGCACCTGAGAGACAGAGAACTCTGGCAGTTCCAGAGCTGAGGTATGAGGGAAGAGATCTGGAGTTCAGCCTCAATCAGGCATCAGGGCCCTGGTAACACATTCCAAGCGTTTTACTAGGATTTTGAATAGTTTCGCCCTAAGAGAAAGGCTAAACTGGAAATAGACTCACACTTAGAAAAGGGCTGAAGCCTGGATTCCAGTCAGCTCCAATACTGATTGGATTAAAATTATCTGCTCCCAGCCTGACTACCTACAAGAAGGAAAACTAGATTCTCACTAAAGATGACAAGATGATCAAAAATTATATATCAATGTGCAGAATTTGGACAACAGAAATAATAATCAAATAGAAATTTTTAAAACTGAAAAGTACAGTGTAATTGAGCTAGAATCAACTAAACAAAAATCTCCAAATGTTTGAAAATTAAAAAATACACTCATATGAGAAATCATAAAGAAAGTTAAAAAATATTTTTAACTAAGTGATAATGAAAATACAGAAATCAAAACTTGTGGGATGTAGGAGAAAGCCATGTAAAGTAATTTAGAGCCTCAAACACAGACATTAGAAAGTAAGAAGGGCTGAAACTAAGGCATTATTCAATACGACACGTACAGTTATGCACCTCATAATGACATTTCCCCACATACATGATGGTGGTCCCATAAGATCATAATGGAGTTGAAAAATTTGGTAGGACATTACCTTTTCTATGCTTAAACATGGTTAAATATTAATGCATAAACACTTCCCACTGTATTGCAAGTGCCTACAGTATTCAGTACCGTCACACGCCGTGCAGGTCTGTGGCCTGGGGCAATACGCTGTACCATATAGCCTAGGTGTGTAGTAGCTATACCATCCACATTTGTGTAAGTGCATCTATTATGTTCATACAATGATGAAATAGTCTAATGACACATTTCTGAGAATGTAACCCTGTCATTAAGTGACACATGACTGTGTATTTTTAAAATAAATTGTACTGTGTATATTTGAGGTTTATAACCCAATGTTATGGGATACATATAGATAGTAAAATGGTTACTATAGTAAAGCAAATTAACATATCCATCAACTCACAGTTTTTTTGTTACAAGAGCAACTAAAATCTATTTATTTAACAAAAGTCCCTAATACAATATACTGTTACTACCTATAATCCTCATGTTGAACATTAGATCTCTAGACTTGTTCATCCTACGTATCTGCTTACTTTGTATCCTTCCAACTACATCTCTCCATTTCCTCTTCCCCGACCCCTTCCCCATAACCACTGTTTTATTCTCTATTTGTGTATATTTGACTTTTTTTTTTTTTTTTTTACGATTCCACATATAAGTGAGATCATTCAGCCATAAAAAAAGAGATCCTGCTGTTTGCCAAACATCATTGACTTGGAGAACTATGCTGTGAGATAGGTATATTTTTTGACATAGCAATTCCACTCCTAGCTATAAAACCAACAACACTGTGTACATGTGCACCAAAAGGCATGCATAATAGACATGTACATTAAGCCATAATTTTTAATAATCAGAAACTGAAATATACTTCACTGTACATCAACAGTAAATGAGATAAAGAATTTATGGTACATACATGAAAGTGGAATACTACACAGCAATAAAAGTGAATGTGAGCAAGTCCCAAAATGTTGAGCAAAACAAGCCATCAGATAATACATATGGTAGCATGCCAGTTTTACACAGTGCAGAGGAGGCCAAAATTAACCTCTGTGTTAATGAGGATGGTGTATCTTCAGAGAGAAGGGTAAGCACAATGAAAGGACACAACAGAGGCTTCTGCAGTCACAGTTATAACCTGTTTCATGACCTGGGTCTTGGGTACCTGAGTATGTTTACTTGGTGAACAGTCTTTAATACTCCAAAAATCAAGAATAAACAAACTCTGGCCTTAACAGTAGTTTGGTCAAAAAGATTTATGGCAAGGATCAGGAAATACTCTGTAAGAGGAACTATGAGGACCTAGCAAAGTCTGACCTAGAAAAGGCATTACACGATGCCATGATGATGCAAATTGTAGGCATCTCTAAATATTGGGTTGTCTGACAAAAGAGTAACTTGGCTTAACTCTGGAGGATAAAACTCAGAACAATGAGCAAAGACAAGTTGTCAAGATTCAAATTTTAATTCAATAAAACTGCAAAAAACGGAATATGTGTCACCTCAATAACAAAGATGATCCCAAACACAGAACTTGTTCAAACAGAGGCAGAAAGACCACCCATCAGGGAGAGGTGGAGGAGTTTGCTACAATGAATGGAGACAGGAGATAACCACTAACACCCCTTCTACAGCCTTCAGAGTCTACACATAGTCAACGTGGAACCACACTTAAAAACTTACCCTTAATCGTGTGGTGGAGATCTCAGCTTTTAAAATATCGGGATCATATTTAGTACTGGATGAAGATCCTGAGAATACTTTGGAAAGAGAAAAAAGAAAAAAATAATTATTTACAGGCTGCCTAACTAGACCTCAGCTTAGAATTTACTGACTCTTAAAACAATGAGATTTATGTGCTTCTGTGGATACTTATTTCTTTTTATAACTCCTTTATAGTATTCACCAGACATGTAAATATAAAAAGTAACCTTCAAATCTCTGTAATTTTAAAAAAAAACTCAGTAAAGTGGAATGTCATACTGACCCTGGTGCTTAATTTTCTTCTGGATGTTATACATCTATGTCCTTAGAGGACTATACTGCAGGTGCAGTAGGTGAGAGCTTTGCATTATCCAGGAATTTATAATTTATGTAGCACCTCTGAACCCAACATAGCTGCTTCTTTAAACAAAGGCAGCTCCACATTATCAATTTATGAGATGAGGGGGAGGTAAATCAACTCAGGCCATCAACAGAAACCTCACTTTAGCTAAGAGTTCCAGTTCCTCCCCACTAAAAATATTCTACAAGAGTAGCAAAAAGGCCAAATTACTGGTCTTGTTCTGAAATGTTAAAAATTAACTCATAAGTCAATAAAAGACAATCAGGCACAGAGAGGAGCAGAAACAGAAGGCACATATAATCCCCAAACGGGAAGACTTTCATCTGGAACGGGGCTGAGGGGTTTCACTGAGAAATCTGTGGTGTGCTCCCACCTCTCAGGGTTCTCTTCCAGCCCAGGAGGGGAAAGGACTTAAAATGAAACTTCACAGAAATGCAAGTGGTCTTCTACTACCTACAACACTCAGTCTCCACCTCTAAAGTCTGAGTAGCCACACTGCACTTACAGCTTGTGCGAGAACTTGACTTTTCCTTATAGGCATCATTTAATCGCACATATTCATCCAGGGCCAGTGCCAGTCTTTGCTCCTTCACGTGGTACAGCTCCTTCTGTGTCCTGAGTGCGTCCTGGGCCACTGAGAGATAGTCCTTGAGCATTTTCTCCTGCTCCCCCCTCCATTGTTTTCTTGGATCTTCTATCTGTGTGGTTTCTGAAAATATATTAGGTATAATTTTTTTTTTTAGAATTTAGTTTTGTTTTTTGGATTATTTAAGCTTTAGGGAGTAGCTACCTTAAATTCTTGTATCCTGTGAGGAGACTAGTGATAGTTTTTGTTTTATTTACCCAGTCCACCCCCCTTCACTCCTCTGCCCTTTCAGGTTCTTGTCAACAATGTATTCTCACTGTAAATCCATCATACACAATGTTGCCAATTAGATCATGACTTTCAAGAATTCTTTGGCTCCCCCATGCCAGAATAACATCAAGCTATTTGTCCCAGCATTCAAGGCCCCTTCTTATCTGAACCCAAACTACTTCCATGGCATGTGCTGCCATTCACTGAAGACAGGGCTCCTCCACGCTGCCCCTACATCAACACTACTTCAAGCTGGTCTACTCTGCACACCAGCGCTGGTCCATGAACCGAGTTTCATGTCCATGACAGTAAGTACAGAAATCAGCAGTAAATATTCTGAAATCTTTATAGCAATTTTATTATTGTATATCTGTTGAATCCAATAATATTGGGGCTTGTGTTTTGTATTTCTTTGCATCTGGGTGTTTTTTGGGTTTTTGTTTTTTACTTTTCTAGTAATTCATTTTTATGGTATTTTACAAGATATATCACTTAGTCCATGCATGGTAGGTTAGAAATTTAAACATAAACAAACAAAAAACCCTGGTCCTGGTTTAAGGAGAATCTAATCTAAGATCCTGGTCCTTGGTTCCGCATACCAGAATCATGCAGAGACCCAGTAAAAATCCTAGAGTCTCTACAGGAAGAACCCAGGCCTGGTAGGTATAAGAGCTCCTCAGGTGATTCCAATAAGTAGCCACGACCCAGCACCACTGCTCTGTAGCAAAGCTCATGTGCTGCCTCCCCATGAAGACTCCGTCACCCCATCTGTAAGTAAGCCCTTCATCCTCTGGCTTCACAGCAATTACCCTCCTTTTATAAACTTAAAACACATTCTTCACTGTGTAGTGAAGCTACAGTAGGAGCTACAAAGTGCAATGAAAAACAAAAAAAGAATATAAGTTACCCTAAACATTTTCTTATAATTTAAAACAGACAAATGGTTTTCTGTTTTAGGGGGTTTTTTGGGTTTTGGTCACATGTTGGGCCAAGGAGTTGGTGTCCGGCATTGGGATACAGTGGTGTTTACAAGGGAATGGGCAGTGAATCACAAGAAGGTCAGTGCAGGTTGAAACATCACCCTACGTCTGTGGACATGTATTAGACCCCTCTACTGTGAAAGGACAGTTGTCATCTCTCCGAGGAAGGAGAGGCTGTGACTGGGAAACAGCAAATAAAGGAGGCTCTGTGCATGCTGACAGTGTTCTGTTGCTTCACTTATCGCAATTACATGGTTGCTCACTTTAAAAATATTGATTCAACTTACATAGTTCAAGGTATACACTTTTTTATATGTTGTATTCAATCATGCAACATTTTAAAATAAAAGTAAAATAATTCAAAGGAGTAAAAGCTATGGCATTATGACTTTAGATCTTGTCTTCAGCAGAATACTGTACCTGAGTGTATCCCAGCCCCAAAACACCAAATACAAACAGTACATAATGTGGGGCAAATAGAAGCATGTCTTTAACGTAGAAAACACATGAAGCTGGATACACAAAAGGTTACACAGAATAGAGATTTAAAAAAAAAAAAAAAAAAAGGAGGCCATGATGGAATAACAGAGCCACTGTAAATAACTGGAAAACAGAATGAAACGTATGAAATAATGATTTTCAGATGTTGGACAATAGGTAGTATAAGGTGGTGATCTCTGAAAGAAGGAAAATGAGTCCAAAGACTACCCCACATTTCTACCGGAAAGCAATTTTTGTACAGCAGTGCAAAGAGGAGTAACCCAAGCAAAGGAAAGGGGTCCTGTCAGTTAGGGGGCTGGGGGATGGAGAGCAGATTTCAAGAAAGCCATGACTAGTGGAATTTATAGAGTGAAGCATAAGGGATTGGAGAAATTCCAGAAACTTAAAGACTTGCATTAAGTCTGTGGGTGAACATTAAGATGCACCAATGTAGAGGAAAAATATACAAGGCCAGGCAAAGGACAACTGGGACTCTACATGCAGACGAATTCCTGAGCTCACACAGGGCTCTGACAGGTTCAGATTATGACGCCAGGGGAGAGAGGCCATAGTCAACATTTGGGGAATTGAGTGGAGACCGCAGCAGTGCTACACCCTGGTAATGGATCTAAACAAGACATCGAGTAAGGGCTACTCGAACCTGATCTAACAAAGCTTCAAAACAAGGTTCTCACGGACCAAGCAAGTAACTTAACTGCCAGGTGGAAAAAAAGTATAAATTTTTTTAAAATATGACAAAATCTAGCATCCTCTCCCCCTCAGAAAAACTTTATAATATCCAGTATCCACTATAAAGTTACCAAATGTGACAAAAAACACAAGAATATGGCCCATAATCAGGAGAAAAATCAGTCAACAGAAACAAATCAGGAAATGTAGACACGGTGGAATAAGCATAATCTGGATAAAATAGCTATTTTGAAACTGAGTCCAGAAATAAACCCACACATATATTGACAATTGTGTAAAAGGTCTGATCAGACAATTCACAAAAGACTACATGCCAATGGCCAGTAAGCCGATAAAAAGAGACTTAGCATCACGAATCTTCAGGGAAATGCAAGTTAAAACAATACTACATACTATCTAAATGGCTAAAATTTAAAAACTGGCAATATCAAGTGTTGGAGAAGATGTGGTGCATTTGGAACTCTCATTCAGTGCTCCTGGGAATGTAAAATGTAATCACTCTGGAAAGCAATTTAGCCATTACCACACAACCTAGCACTTCTACAACATGTTACTTACCCAAGAGATACGAAAATAGGGATCCACAAAAACACCTGTAAACAAATGTTCATTAACAGCTTTATTCACAATAGACAAAAACTGTCCATTACAGGTAATAAACAGATTGTAGTGTATCCATACAATGAAATACTACTCAGCAATAAAAAGAAACAAAACACTAATGCACAACACGTGCGAATCTCAAACACACGCTGAGTGAAACACACAGGACACAAAAGACTACATGCTGTGTGATTCCATTTTCACGAAATACTAGGCAAAGGCAAATCTAATCAATGACAAGGCGTATCAGTGGCCTGGACCACTCATTACAATACAGAGAAGGCTCTTTCTGAGGGGATGGAAATGTCCCACATCTTGATTATGGCCACGGTATACACATTTGTAAAAACTCATGAATTGCATACTGAAACTAATGCAATTTATTGTATATAATAAAGTTGATTTAAAGTTTTTTTAAAATGGGCTTTAAAAGGTTCAGACAAATGCCTACAATATTAAAGAGAACTGAGGTGTAATGGGAACAACTATAACACCCTTTGCCACTATCAGCTGGTGCTGGAGCACTGGTTAGGAGTGAGGCCACGGAGGTCCTCTTCGGGTACCAGCCAGCTGTGAGACTCCAATTTTACCTCTCTGATTCTCAAGTCTCTCAGCTGCAAAAGGAGAGTGAAATATGGATGAACATGTGGGCTTTTCTGACTTCACCTTTGTAGGGGACACTTTCGGTGCCCTATCCTAATATGCTTAGATCTGCTCTACCGGGTCCACACCTGTCCCCCAGACCTAACTGCTCTTCATTGTTAACAGATGGCTCATCCTTAAAGGACTCCAGAAGACTGTCCTGCACCAGATACCTCACCTGCAGCCAATGACTGACCCATGAAGGAGACAGAAAAAGCCTTCAGGCAGAGCAAACTCTGAGATGTAATTATAGTTCAGAGCCACCTCCCAACATGTGGAGTCAGAGACTTTCTTTACAGAAATAAAACCCTTGTTTGCTTCTTCCCCTCCTTTCTTTCCTTCTTTCTTTCTGGTTTATCTTGGGATTTCCTTCATAAACCACTTTCACTCAAATTCTTGGCTTAGGGCCTGCTTCTGAGAGGACCCACGCCAATATAACCTTTCATAACCTACGCAAATGGAATGGATGAAGTGTGATCCTGGATGGCACTTCCCAGTGATGGTCTTGGTGACACTGTGCAGAGGGGGGATGAATGAGAGAAACAGGAAGAATCACTCTTGAAAATACAAAAAGGAAAATAAATCTGTCATTCACAGAGAAATGTTTCACAGCAAGTTCTATCCATCATTTTCTAAGATTCTACTGGAGAATGGAATTAAAAAGCTGTCCTGCTTATTGTGAAACATAAAACCAGTTAGAATAAGATAGCCCAATTTCCTCAATTACGGTAGTTCTGTGTTCCATTAGTAACAGTACTCTTAGATTTTAAGCACTTGGTGTCGTATCATACCTGAAGATGTCCCACAGCACATTCTGGGCTGGTTTCTCAGGGGTAGAGAGAGTGTATACGCGTCAGCCCGGGCAACACTCCGGAAGGGGAAGGGGCAGAAACAAAAGGACAGTGTTCCAACAAGAACCTCGGCGTTTATTACCGGAACAGGATGAGGAAGTACTGAGGTGCAGGAGGAAGAGTCAAAGGAAAGTGACATGGTCACATTCCCCCCAGGGTGGCAGGAAAGCTGAGGTACCTGCATTGTGAAAAACTAAACAGGGAAAGGAGGGACAATTCCCGCCTATTACCTGGATAATTGAATGGATTCCACATTGAGAACATTGAGCCTCAGGTCACATGAAGGTAAATAATCATAAACTCTATGTTCTGTCTACCAGGGTTCAAATCTAGGCTTATCACTTATATATCGTGCGACCTTGAGCAGGTTCTTAAACCTTGCCAGAGCTCAATTTCCTCCTCACTAAAATGGAGCTAACTTCAGTGGGCTGTTCTGAAGATTAAATGAGACATTGCAATACAAAAACCCCTTTAATGCTAGTTAGCTATGATGCTGTCTCTGCTGCTCAGATCACAAGAGCAAAGAAATTACAAAGTCACATTCCCCCCTCAGCCTTAGCTCCAGAGAGCATCTGCGGCTAGAGGTAAAGCTCCCCAGATCACTCTGCACCCATGTTTGACCTACCCATGGTTTGAACTGGACGATGCTAATGGGAAAGAGTCAGCTTTAACAAATGAAATATATACATACATATACATCTGCCCACTCTTCACCCTCAATCTGTGCACATGGGAGCAAAACAGAAAGAAAGAAGAGAGACATTAGTACTTGTAGCTTAATAAATTATAAGATTATATCCATTTCTGCTTCCCCTAGTGGAATTCGCACTCTCCACCATATATGCATTTACACAAGACGTGGGGGCAGATCAACAGATACAACTGATAAACAATTAAGAAAATATTGCTTCTCAAGGCTTCTTAGTGTTACCTAATGTTGCACTTTCCATTTGTTAGTGAATATTGTATTAATCTTTTTATAAAAATCTTCTATATTTTATGATGCTTTGACATCTCTGGGGCCTTGCTGGCTGGCAAGAGACTGCCCCTCCCAGGGCTAGCTAATGCTTAAAAAGATAGCAAATGACTCCAGTGAGCCCACCTTTCACAGGCAAATCAACCAGTCCAAAGCCTAAGTCCCTAACTCCTCTTTTATCTAACTCTCACATCTCCAACCAATATTTCCCCTGCCCTAAATCAATTCATGGCCAGGCACTGCACAACTAGAGACCACTCCCATAATCTAGAGCCTGCCGAAATTATTCAACCAAGCCAATCCTAAACTTGCTCAAACTTGCCTACCCTGCCTTGTGCATTTCTTCCCAAGGAAACTCCATAAAGACTGTAGGCTCTGATTTCTTCTTCCTTTCTGCTCCTGATTAATCCGGAAGCTTTCCCATGTGGCCTTGAATCACCTGGCATGCCTCCTTCCCTTGAGAACTCTAGTAATAAAACTTCTTTTGATGGCACTGACCTCTTCCTGCCACCATGCAGTCACCTCTGGAAATCCTGGTCATAATAATCAAAACAAGATGGGTCACAACGGCAGGCTGTTCCTGATAAACTGGGATAGAAATATTAATTTATTAATTTGCTGGAATGTCTAGTGGTATATACTGTCTTCAAAATGCTCTGCATGTGAATCTCAACTGTAATAGAGTCTAACTCAGTATTTCTGGTTGGCCCCAAGAGCTACAACTTAAAACACATAGCGTGATACAAAGAGATCTGACCTGGCCCACAAGAATCTCTAGAGGCCAGACTGGTTCGGGGAATGTTTAACCTGGCCTCCAGGGATAAGAGATGACAAAAGGTTCGGGCTATGATGCCTAGGTACCCTTGGGGCCAAGAGAGGCCCTGGGTAATTAACAAAATGGCCTGGGTTTGCCAGGCACACTGCAACCACTGCCTCATACCCAGAGCTCTTGCTTCATAGTCACTGGTTAATAAAATTTGAGCTTTCTCTAAAGCAGTGAGGATTTTAAACACTAATTTTAAAGATTTGAATATTTAAATATGCAAAAGATGCATATCTCATGTAATTATGAAAAAAAAAACAAACATGTTAGAGCCAGTGTCTAAACAAGAGATGTAGAAGGGACAGTCCCGGACAGAAAGACCCTCCAGGCAAGAATCTTCAGAGATAATCATCATCATGGCAGCCCAGGCAGTCAGGGAATATGGAGGATGGGCAAAGATCAGCCAGTAAGAGTATGAACTTCTCAAGTTTAAATATTCATTGTAACTCAGGTCTTTAGTTCTCCTAATATTTAATACTTATATATATGTGTGAATGCAACCTGCCTCAGAGTACAGAATTCATCCTCTAACAAACAGAAATGTATGGTCTTGAAAAGTTTTCGTAGCTGTAGACAGTCCCCAATAATCCTCATCTCCTAATAATTCATGCCCCTGGAGTACGGGCTAACTTCTAATGAGTGGAACATGTCACAAGGTATCACTTCTGAGGTTAGGTTACAAAGGATTGTGCTGTTGTCTTGCTCATCCTTTCCATCTCCTCCTGGTTCTTCTTGGCTTTTCACCTCTAACAGAGCAAGCTACCATGTTGTAAGCTGTGCCCTGGAGAGGCTCACGGGGCACGGAATGAGGGAGGCCTCTGGCCAGTAGCCAGCAAGGAATTGAATCCTGCCAACAACCACAAGAGTGGTTTGGGAAGCAGATCCTTCTCCAGTTGAGCCCTGAGATGACTATAATTTGGCTGACTCCTTGATTGTAGCCTTGTGGGAGACCTGCAGCCAGAGAATCCAACTAAGCCTTACATGGGTTTGTGGCCCATCAAAACTGTGAGATGATAAATATAATTTTAAGCCTAAGTTTTGCCATAATTTGTTATGATAAGATATATAACTAATAACCTAACCAAATTAAGAGATAACACAAATTGAAAATGTATACAAAAAATCTGAAATGTTTTTAAGTCATAATAATTACAAGATAGATATTCTCAGATCTCTTTTAATATCTTTAGAGGTTTCAGCTAATCATATTTCCCTCCATGTTGGGGAATTGGTATACTTTCAATAAAATATTTGTCAATAGCTAAAATGGCACAAAACACCGCAATACTGACACTTAAATGAATAAAATGAAATAACAATAATAACAAACTATCAGCATTTGTTCTGAATAGGTCAGCAGAAACACTCCAGCAGATTGATTTAAATATTGAACGCTATGAGAGATTCAGCAGGAAACATTTACATTTCTGAAATATTGCACAATTCAAATATGAACTACAAAAAAGGGTCCCCAAAGGCACCTTAGAAGAAGGCTTCATAAAGCAGGATTGTGCTTCACCTTCATCCATTATATTTGCTGAATAGATTTGTGAAGAATATTTATTAACTGTAAATACTCAAAGAAAGTATATTATACAAATGTGGTATTTTTTTATTAAGACCTAGTGGCCTTGGGAGATCACTGTATTATAATGCAATGTAATTTGCATGTTGTTTATTGTATTAAAGAAGTAATATATCACATATTGTTAAAACGCCATGTACCTCAAGGGAATTCACATTCCATCAGGTTTACAGATGTGGAACTTTATAGGTAGAGAAGACATTGTGAGTTACAAGAGCGTACTGTGGAAGATATTACTCTTCGAAGGAATATTATTTTTGTCTATAATGCATATTTCTGTTCTTCCTGCTGTGCTCAGGAAGAATGACTGAAATGAATATATGTAACTTTCCTTATCTTTCTTTTTATAAAATATCTGCTATATTTTATTATCTGTTCATTAATTCTGCAGTTATTGACTATCTACTACATGCAATAAAGGAAACATGATGTTCAGGCCTGATTCCTCAGCCTAGACTTCATCACTACACAATAAATCCATGTAAAAAAAAAAAGCTGATAAAATCCAACACCCTTTCATGATAAAAACCCTCAACAAACTAGGCCTAGAAGGAACATAACTCAAAATTATAAGAGTCATATGACAAAAAATTATTTTAAAAAAGAAAAATAAAATATAGAAGAAACTGTGACACACAAATTTAAAAACACCAAGTATTTTATGCATAGAATATGAGCAGTACCTTGAGAGGAGAATGGTTAAGTGCCATGAAAGTTTAAACACACAAAGTTCTTCTGCCTACGTTCTGGCTGAAAATGTATGGTCCAATGGAACAGGTAGCAATTAAAAGGGCTTTGGAAGATTACAGACAAGAGGACTCAGTCCCTATTCACTTCCTCAGTCACACCAGTATTCAGCTGCATTGAATTTCTTTTATCAAGTCCTGCTTAGCATCTTAGACCTTTGACTTGTCGTCCTCCTTCTTCCAGAAAGTTTCTCCTTCTCCTAACCCCTGAACCCTATCCCATTCCTCTTCTCCAAGCCTGGTTAACTCAGTCATCCTTTGAGTATCAGCTTAAGGCACTTTCTCTAAGTAGCCATGTCTACACTCTAGAATGGATAGGCTGCTTCTATTTGTTTTCCCTTGTTCTACTAGTATAATAGCGGTCCTTTCCACATTTTACTATATATTGTCATTTCTTCCCCAATACTCCAACAGGGACCAGCCTACGCTTTCTTGAATTTCAGGTAAATAAGTATGAAACTTATTTTGTAAGCAATAGTGTGCCACAGAAAGTTTCTATGCCAAGGCATGAAAAGATCTTTCTTTTTTGAAGTGATAGGGTCTTGCTATGTTGCCGAGACTGGCGTCAAGTGATCCTCCCACCTCAGCCTTCCAAGCAGTTGGGACTACAGGTCTGTGCCACCATGCCCAGCTAATTTTTCTATTTTTTGTAAAGACTGGGTCTCACTCTTGCTCACACTGGTCTCGAACTCCTGGCCTCAAACAATGCTCCTGCCTTGGCCTCCCAAAGTGCTAGGATTAGAGGTGTGAGCCACCATGCCTGGCTTGAAAGGATCTTAACTATATTTTACGAAGATCATCCAACAGAAATATGTGGTTCTATTATCAAAAGAGTTGATATGATGGGACAAAATATTTTTTCATGAAAATTATACATTAAGTGAAAAAAATTATAAAACAGTACGCACAATATAATCCCCCTTGAGACAAAAAAATACATTTTTTTTACATTTTTTACATTTTTGTGTGTGTAACAATATGAAGATGTCTGAAAGGATACGTATCAAAAGATTCAGAATAATTAGTTAACTCTGGGTTGTGTGGACATACATAATTTTTCTTCCTTTTATCGATACTTTCTAATTTTCTCCTATACACTATTACTTTTATAAAATACATTTTACAACAAAAGGGAAAGGGAGAAAAGGCACAAGGTAATGTGCCTGAATTAGAAGAATGGTAGTGGGAAAAAAAGAGTAAAGGAGGAAATCTGAGTTATGGAGAAAAAAAATCAACAGGAATTGACAAGATGACTCTAAATTTTTTTCAGTTTAGTACCCATAACAACTTTAATGTTTAAAAAATAATAAAATCAATGGGAAAGTTGAGGAATCCCATTTTGTACTTATTTGAAGTTTTGAAGGCAAAACTAGGTAGAAGTATCCTGTAACTGGAAATGTCTGACAAAAGAGTAGGACAATCTAAGCCAGATATATTGTTAGCATAGTAATCACAAGGAAAAATACTGCTGTAGATAAAGGAGAGCTTGCTGAGGAACAAGGATGAGTTCACATCTTTGGAGAATGACAAGATTTAGGGACCCTCTAAAGGGATATGAGTCAATGAGGAGAAAAAGAAGGAAGAGGTGAAGTAAGGAAAGTACCAGGTTTAAGAAGAAAGGCGCAGTCACCTATGTCAAATCTACACGCAGGTGGAAAAAAAGGATGCCCGAAAAGAAGTTCCTGAATTTGACAAATATATGGAATATGTAAATTATCATATTTTCAGAAATTAGTATCACTACACCACCATATTATGTTTTACTTGGATATTTTAAGTATCTGAAATTTTTCTTTATAAAATAGCCTAACAACTTATCCACCTAGAAAAATATAAAGGATAAAGTAAGACAGAGGTGAAATAGAAGGGCTTGAATTTTATTTCTTTCCATCTAAAGGAAACGACTTCATATAAAACATCATACACATGAGGAATTTTCATCAAATCTGAACACAACATGTGTTGCTTCAAAGCTAATACAGAGGAGTTTGGTTCAGAGTAATAGGGAATAAGCTCACACCACCCGATCTCTCCCACTGATTACAAACAATCAAAGGGAGACTCAAAAAAGTAAATAAGAGCACAGAGGATTGGGGGAAAAAATCAAAACCCATAGAACAATCACATGGTGGTTAGTTCCCTATTGTTGTTGTTTTCATTTTATGCCTATAATGTGTCTCCTATCTCCCGTATCTCCTGGGACAGCAAATGGACTTGAAGAGAAAAAGCTCCAAGACAAAACCTACTCTTTCGTGTGTGCTCCAAGACAAAGCTCTTCTGAGTCTCCCAGGGCCATCTCAGATAAGCCCCAGGAACAGGGTAAGCCCTTGCAACCCCAGGCAGGACAGGCAATAGTGGTGGCAACTGTGGCAGTAGGAACCCACCTCCAGCTCATTTTCTGCCCATTTTGGCATGAGATATATACATAGTCACGGAATGTGATAAATAGTGCAGCAAGAATAAAGCCTCAACTTACTAGGCAAAATACCAGAAAAGGAGGCTCTTTCTAGGGAGCCAGAATGTTGGAAAAGATGACAGAGAGGACAAATTGAGAAAGGCATACTTTAAATCTGTATCTTAGCTCAGCCCTGAGCCATGCATGACAGGAACTTACTGAATAAACATCACATAAGGTTTGAGAACTGAATAACAGTGTATGCAACCATATGGGTCCTAGACCGACCCCTGGGTGATGCAAATGCAAGGCAGACCAAAATAGTCTGCCAAGGAGTCTGCAAAGGCTTTGAAAATGAAATTGATCTTTGAATAAGAGCCCACAGAAGATAGGTCAGAACTGGCCATCTAAACCTAATCAGTCAACTGCCTACTAAACTAAATAAAATAAACATTCTCTGAAAGTTTTAAGAGTACCAAAAGTGTCATAACATAATATTCAAAATGTCCATGATACAACCAAAAGTACTTGACATATATGGAATCAGGAAAACCTAACCAACTCTCAAGAGTAAAGGCAATCGACAACATAAGTCAATCCCAAGATGGTACAGATATTGGAATAACTAAAGACTTTAAAGCAGATATTATAACCATGTTCCATGAAGTAAAGGTAAATGCTATTAAATAAATAGAAAGACATTCTCATCGAAAAAACAGAAACTATAAAAATATTTTTAAATCAAAATAAAAGCTTTAGAACTAAAAACTATAGTAACAAAAATTAAAAATTTCCTAATGAGGTTTAATAACAGAATTAAGAGACACATAGACCAATGAACAGAAAAGAGAGCCTAGAAATAAACCCACAGATATACTGTCATATGATCTTCAACAAGGGTGCCAACGTTACACAATCAGAAAAGGATTTTCTCTTAACAAGTGGTGTTGGAAAAACTGGATATCTACATGTAAAAGAATGATGTTGGATCCTTATCTTATTGCCATATACAAAAATTAACTCAAAATGGTTTAAAAATATAAACATAAGAACTGAAACTATAAAACTCCTAGAAGAAAACACAAAGGAAAAGCTTTATGACATTAGATTTGGCAGTGATTTCTTGACTATGACACCAAAAGCACAGGCAACAAAAGCAAAAATAGATAAATACAATTAAATCAAACTTAACTTCTGGGAAGCAAAGGAAACAATCAACAGATTGAAAAAGGCAACACATGGAATGGAAGAAACTATTCGCAAACTATGTATCTGAGAATATATAAAGAATTCTTACAACTCAACAACAATAAAACAAACAACTGGATTAAAATATGGGCAAAGAACTTGACCAGACATTTACTCAAATAAGGTATACAAATGGCCATTCAGAAGTATATAAAAACATGTTCAACATCACTAATCATCAGGGAAATGCAAATCAAAACCACAAGGAGGTATCACCTCACACTCATTAGGATGGCCACTGTCACAAAAACAGATAACAAACGCTTGTGAGGACGTGGAGAAATTGGAACCCACATGCATTGTTGGTGGGGATGCAAAATGCTGTAACTTTTACAGAAAACAGCAGGACGTTCCTCAGTTAAACAGAACTATCATATGATCCAGCCATTGTACTTCTCGGTATTCATCCAAAAGAACTGAAAACAGGATCTCAATGAGCTATTTACACACTCGTGTTAATTGTAGCATTTATTATTCACAACTGTCAAAAGGTGGAAGCAACCTAAATGTCTATCGACAGATGATGGGTAAAGAAAATGCTGTATATACCTACAACAGAATATCACTGAGCCTCAAAAGAGAAGGAAATTCTTTCCTATACTACAATATGGATGAATCTTGAAGACATTAACTCAAGGAAATAGCATTTTACAATGCTTATTTCAAAAAATAGATGAAGTATCTAAAATAGCCAAATTCTAGAATCAGAAAGTAGAATGGTGGTTGCCAAGAGCAGGGAACAGGGAGAAAAGGGAGTTGTCCTATGAATATAGAGTTTCTGTTTGGCAAGATGAAAAAATTCAAGTGATCTGTTGTACAATGTGCATATATTTAACACTAATATCCTGTGTACTTGAAAATGGTAAAGATAGTAAATTTTATGTTTTTTACCACAATAAAAAAAGACTTTTATAAGGTTCATAGCAACCTTTTTCATAATACCCCAAAACTGCAATAACTGAAATTATAGAATAAATTTAACAGATTTTAAAAATTGTGATATATAATAAAAAGGAATATACTACTGATACACACAATAGCATAGATGAATATAAATATGACCACTGATATATCTTTGTGAAGTGTTTAAGTTTGTTGTGCATTTTTAAACTAGGTTGTCTTTTTAATGTTAATTTTCAGTTCTTTAAATGTTCTAGACAAAGGTTCTTTGTCAAATATACTTACTATGAATATTCACCCATGCTAGTATATATATCAGTAATGTATTCTTTAAAAATATGTTGAGTGAAAACACTATTCCCCAAGTCAAACACAGTCCTTTTATACGAAGTTCTACAACAGGCAAAGCTAAGCTATGGTGCTAGAAATCTGAACAATGTTTGCAGCAGGAAGGCTGACTGGAAAGCGGCAACACAGAACTTACTGGGGTGATGAAAATAGTCTGTTTCTTGACTGGGGTGGCAGTTATGAAGGATTATATATTTGTCAAAATTCACTGAAAGTACATACTTAAAATCTGTGCACTTTTGTGTATGTAAATGAAACCTCGATTACCAAAAGAAAAAAAATTATGGTACAACTCTGACCCTACCAAAAGGTGATCAACCTCTCATTGTAGTAATAATATCAAAACCTTATAAAGAGTACCTTATAATTACCTCCTAGTTAGTTACAAACATCTCTCATCAGTATCTGTACCCCCACCACATGCGCCCACTAAAAGGTGAATGCTATCACGAAACACTTAAGACCCCAAATAACTATCACTGTCAAGGTCAAATCTTTTACGTCTAAATAGTGTTTCATGGAAACAGTATTAAACAGCCAAACATTCCTTATTTAATTTTTTATTTAAATACAGAGAAAATAACGCTGAAACTATACAATGTCAAAGCACAACATATGCGTGGACCAGCTGTTATGAGAAGATAATACCATTTGCTCCCTAAACTACTTCACAGGAATGTCTTGAAGATTAATGAGATAATGCGCTAGATCCTTTTCAGTGGGCAAACTACTTGCTGTGGGTAACTGGGGTATGTTAGGGTGAAGTAAATCCATCAGGCCATGAGAATACGATTACTACGCTAAAGCAAAATAGCAGACTCGAAAATTTATATTCTGATAATCAAGTTTTTAAATATTCAGAATGTTGTTTTCTGAAGCATGATGAAAGCTTATTGCTGTCCTTCCTTTTAATTCCTTTAAAAACCAGAAAGCTTTTAATCTTTGAGTTGAACAATATAGCTCTTCCTTTTAACATTTAAGTTTAGCACTGTACTAGTTACCCAAGGATAAAGAAAACATGCAGTTAACTGCCCTCAAGAAGCTCACAATTTAGTGAGGAAAACATAAAAATAAATAATTTAAATGCAATATGACAATGATTTTTGGCCCTATAGAAATACCTGGACAGGGCACCTACCCCAGAAGGGGGCAGGGATTTTAGGGAGTGGAGGGTGGCTGTCAGAGAAGGCCTTTGGAAAGCAGTGGCCCCTGAGCAGACAGACCCTAGAGGGATGTGGCAGTCGGTCAAATGGAGGGCCTGGGGGCCGGGCAGAGAGTGCTCAGACTAGACGCTGCAGGTGCAGAGAAAGGCAGAAGCCAAGGAAGCACACTGCTGGAGGCCCTGCAGTGCCAGGGCAGGAGATGAAAAGGGAGAGGCCAGTGGGGGCAGAATCGGAAGAGCTTTCTAAGTAAGGATCAAACATATCCATTTGGGACTCTGGAAAAGACTTAGACAGATTTGGCAGGTAGCAGCCTGAAGGAAGTAATGGAAGTCATTGCCAAGGAGATCTGTGGGGTGCAAACAGCAGAAGACTACTGCAGAAATCCTGGCAATGGGTGCAGGTGACAAAGGGACAGGCAAAAGAAACTTGGGCAGGTGCAATCAGGTATGTGAAAAAAAAATCCCATATCACAAAATCCAAAGGAGTAGAGCAGGAAGGAATAACTCACAGTGACAAATCAAAGAAGACAAGACTAAAGTGCTGTTTGGAATTTGTGGGGCTCCAGAGCACTGGGCAAGAGCAGTCTCTGTGGGTGGCTGGAGAATAGCGGAGGGAGGGGAGCTCACGGTGGCTGTGAAAGGAACGAGAGAACCACAGCCCGACAGGGATCTGGGGTGAAGGATCCCTGGGGGGGGGAGGGAGTTTACTGTTATCTGTTAGTTTTTTTCTTTTGTAATTCTGGTTTCATTTGGAGAGTTTCCAGTGTTTACATTTAAAAAAACAGAACCACTGGAAATTGTCGGAGAAACTTTTAAATCCAGGAAATAACTGGTAAAGATATTGAACAGGAGAAAAGGATGAAATATAAAAGTTATTGAGAGGTATCTGCAGGGCTAGGGGTGTCCAGAAGAATACCTCTTTCACTGAAAAAGAAGAGAAAGCCCTAATGCTGGGTTTAGATCCCAAAGAGTCTGTATGTGGTGGGTGGCAAGCTGAGGAGATTCATTTCTCATTTTGGTACCATGACAGCTTATTGCTGTTCAACCAGGACAGCTAGGGTTGGTTTCTGGTGTCCCAAATGTTACTTGAGGAAAGAATATTAAACATTTATCCATCTAAAATAAGTATAGAAGGGAGAGTTAAATAGTTATACATTTCAGATGTTCCTTTATTTGCAGTGACATAGGATGAATCACAGTTGTTTAAAATAATCTCAATATTACCAAAATTAGTTCCTTCCACCCTTACAGATTACAACATCTGGTTGTCAATCACTGATAAGCAATAAAAGCTAGTATACAATATGATAGTATTAAGAAAGGTTTATTATAAAACACAAAATTAAAAGGTAACTTTAAAAAATTATTCATTCTTCATGGACTTTTTTGAAACTTTCAGGGAGAGAACATCTCTACCAAAAAAAGAGCCATATTTCTTCTAATCATATTTTAAAAGGCTGAGGCAACAACTTGTAGAAAGTGTCATATTTGTATTGTCACCTTCTACAAGTGATAACAACAGTATCATGTTGAACTAACGTATAGTATGCATGAAAGCTGGTTCCCAAATGTGCACAGCAGAGGTTCCTACAACAGATTTCTCGCTGTATGCGCTCACTGAAAACCTGGCCTCACACCTCAAAGAGCTTTCTCCCTTCCACTGGTCCATCTCACCTACCTGTAAGGGGAAACCTCACTGCTATAAATAGAGGCATTTTTGGCCTCTCAAAAAATTTATCATATACAATTCATTATGTATTCCCTGAAATCGATAATAAAATAATTATTTTTAAATGAAATAAGAAAAATGAGTAATGTGAGTACTATATGCTATAATACCATCTGAATAAATGTTTAAAGAGGTGAGTAGAGAGCTAAATAGTCACATAAACACACACACAAATATATAAAAAATACTTCAATACATGTTTTTAAAAGGTTGCTCATGGCCACAATAATCCTCTGCCCTAGAGCAACATGTCAGGGACGTGACAGATTTAAAAGCTGTTAAAATGAGAGGTTTTCCTGCCACAAAGAAATCAAGACACAGAAAGAAGAAAAGGGTTCAGGACTTTTCCTCAGCTGTGCTATGTCTTCTAGAGTCGCTGATGAGCATCACCCCTCCCACCACCACCCTAACCAAAAAGAGCTGTGTCTTTAGACCACAGTGTGGTAGTGCCCAGCCCTCTCTGTGGCAAGCACAAGAAAAGGAGGGACCAAATGGAAAGTGTAGTGGTCCCTGAGACAGGAGCCCAACACTCTTGATCTCCACAGGCCACTAGACCTGTGCTGAAGAAGAAAACACATTCTGCACCAGGCAGGCAGGCAGACAGGCAGGCAGGCACCTTTTCTCCCTCTCTGCTCCCAGGAGCTCGACTCCACATACATACCCCAAATACCAAAATGAGCACTTCAGTTAAATATCAGTCACTAAGAAAATGGTGTTTAAAATAAGGAAATTCACTTAAAAAGCGAATTTTCCCCTTTTGTAAGACTATAGGTTTGGAGGGATTATTTTTCTGATATGTTTTCTTTCATCAAAAAGGAGAACTTACTGTTGATGTGATCGATGTAGTAGACACCAATCTGAGGGTCAAACCCTGCTTCCCATCCCCATGGCAGCTCATCCCCAACACAATCAGCAAATGACAAGGGCTTCGTTAACCTATAACAAACCAGAATAGATACACCGGTGATTCTTTTGTCACACCACATACGTCAAAATTTAGCACCCTGACTGCAAGTGAAGTGCCTAAGTTGCATTTCCTTGTTTTGTCGCTTGTGATTGTTTCCAGAGTCTGCACTACTGCATTCAAAACCTTAAAGCAAAAACAAACAAAAAAACACCAAGGAGAAAATACACATTTGAATATTCAAAGAAGTAGGATAAGTTATAATACCCTTTTGAAAGTTCACAGCTTAAGTTTGGGAGATAAATCTATACAATAAATAAATAAAGCCATCTTAAATCAGGGAGAACTCCAAGCTGAGAGCGAAGCAGGCCTGGAATCTAGCTCTAGCTCTGCTGTGAAATAGCCATCCCATTAAAAAGAAAAATTTGTCCCACAATTCAAACACTGTGATCATGAAAATCATATCAGTACCTCTAAAATACACACCAGGCTACATTAATTTCAGATGTGATGCTCTTAGATAAATTAAACACGCAACTATGTGTTTAATGAGGTCTACTATGACTTCTCCTTAAGGACAAATAAGTCTCGTTTTTGTAAGTATCTTGTACATAACAGTCACTCAACAAATTTTTAATGGAACCAAACACAAAGTATTCATATATCAATGTGATCGCACCTTCTGACACTGCCTTACACTTTCTCCTTAGACTATTTTCACATTAAGACGACTTTCTCTTAAAAGACACTTTTTCTTTAAGACTTTTCTCTTTAAAACTAACAGGGAAACCACATAGTTTCTTAAGCAGAGTACAGGTTTCAGACTTAATTAGGGATTGATTTTTTTCTCTCACTTTCTTCCATTTCGATACTGAGATTTTTCTTGCTGTTGGAGCACCCATGGGAAGGTTAACACTATAGATGAGTGAATGCCTTGTTGTAAGGTGGCCACCACCACCATTTTCTAATTTAATACACTGGCACCACTAGCATGGTTCTTACATATGAAATCTCCTGGAGTTCCTTTTATGTGTGCTAATGAACATCCAAGACCTCATAGCTCGACTGAAATATAGGTCATTTTCAGAATCAGACCATTCATCTGAATGACCAAAGTGTGTTACCTACTCTTCAGAATGCAGGAAGAATGATCCGAAAAGGAGGGAAGTCCTTTTTTCCCAGGCCTAGGCTGCAACAGCCCCCCAAAGACACAAAACACTGATGGATAAAAGAAGAGTTTTCTTTTCTCTCAACCTTCCCATAGCATGAAATCTCTGGAGAAGGCTCCAGGGACACAACCTTCCAAACCAGCTTGGCTGACAGAACAGTGTGAGGGCAACCTGCTCTGCCATTGACTCGCTGTACCTCATTTATTGGGCACCTCTCTCTACCTCAGTTTCCTTCTCTATGAAGTGCTGATCACACCCCGCACATCCTCTCCCCACAGTCTGCCTCCTAAGATTAATATGAGGATAAAAAGGAATTAACTTGGAACAGTGTCTAGGATATGTATTAAATAAGTAGTCAATTAATGTCAGTGATTATTAACATAAGCACATGTGAACTCTCTCATTTACTTATCAGAGGAATCAGGTCAGGCAACATATTACAGAACTGTGGTTCTCAAAGTACAGTTCCCAGGGCCAGCAGCATCAATAGCTGGGAAATGGTTAGAAATACAAATTCTTGGGCGTTACTGCACAACCAGAAACACTAGGGCCTAGCAATGTACGCTCTTCCAGGTAATTCTTCTGCACACTAAAGTGTGAAAACCACTGGCTTAGAAGTTAAGAGCTTGAAACTTGGGCATCAAAGAGATCTGGGCTCAAATCTTTAATCTGCCACTTACTCACTATACAACCTAGAGCAAGTTACTAGCCTTAAAACCCCAATTTCCTAATCTATTTTTTAAAGGGGGGTTGGAGAAGAGATTGTAAAGTTTAAATGAGAACTAAACAATATAATGCCTGACAAATGGTAAGCTTCAACATACTTTAGATGAATGAAATCAATCTCAAACATGTTAAGCAATGTGCCCAAATATGGCAACTTGCCATATTTACTTTGTAAACATGGAATCAATTTGAACTAAATCTGAGTCAAAAAAAAATTGAGCTCTTAGAATTTTGCTCAAATTCTGTATCATAAGCTGCCCAAGAAAGTTGATTTTTCTTTTGACAAATGAATCAGATACCATATCAAAAACCCCCATACCCTAGGAGGTGGCCTTGTCTATGTTGCTGTCCATAAGAATGACTTCTTTGACTACCTCAATAAAGCCGACCAGACAAAGCTCCTGTGCCAGGCACTCTGTCTATTATACTGTTTGATGATTCTCTTTCCCTAACTCCTATATCAATGTTGGGTCAAAGGGACATGCATCCTAAAGAAATGAAGAATAAGGAAATATGAAAATGGCAGATTTAAGTGACAAAAGAGAAATATTAGACAAGTTTTACCTTGGCACCAACTCAACATGCTTAAATATGAGTATGATATGAATACATTTGTTACTCTTAGAACAAATTATGAAAGCTTCAAAACATGTGCTGTGATAGCAAGTTATGGTAACTTGATTACATCTGGAAATAATCCAGGTTGTCCCATTAACTTGTCATCAGATAATAAGCAATTAATTAACCATAACTGTTCTAAGATTAGAATTACATCTGTAAGCACACATGTAATTGTGAGCTCAGTGAAAAATTCAGAAATTTCCATTCCTGAAAATTTTAAAATAAAAATTTCTCTACAGTGTTATCTCAAAAATCAATTTAATACTTTATTTTCTCGATCAAAATAAATATATATCTTTTCTTTGCACTCTCTCAATAAGTAAAACCATTAAACATGTATTTATAAACATCAAAATTTTAGGGTTGAATTCTTACCCAAATTATAAACTATACATAGAATAACATTCTCAGGTACCAAATTACCCAATTACGTTGCTATCCTGATAAATGGAAAGTATACTATGACATACTAAGAAGTAACACAAAGCAAAAAATATATATATTCCAAAATTAAAAACTGTAAATTAGAATACAGTGAACTAAGATGTTAATTAACTTTTAAATTTCTTCCTTTTGTTTTGTACAAGGAATCTCTGAAATGTTCAATCTTTCTTTGATGTTAAGGAAGTAAAAATGGATAGGGAGTTTCTTTTTTGTTGGTTCCCCACAAAGGAGCAACATTACACAAAAAAAAAAAAAGAAAAGAAAAGAAAACTGGGGCTGGGCACGGTGGCTCACGCCTGTAATCCTAGCACTCTGGGAGGCTGAGGCGGGCAGATTGCTCAAGGTCAGGAGTTCGAAATCAGCCTGAGCAAGAGCGAGACCCTGTCTCTACTAATAATAGAAACAAATTAATTGGCCAACTAAATATATATAGAAAAAATTAGCCAGGCATGGTGGCACATGCCTGTAGTCCCAGCTACTCTGGAGGCTGAGGCAGGAGGATTACTTCAGCCCAGGAGTTTGAGGTTGCTGTGAGCTAGGCTGACGCCACGGCACTCTAGCCCGGGCAACAGAGTGAGACTCTGTCTCAAAAAAAAAAAAAAAGAAAAGAAAACTGAAATCAGCAAGAGTTTTTATGCTAAATTATGCTAAATTCTAAAGATTACTCCGCTTAACACATTGACTGCCACGCTAGAAAAAAATTTTTTTCCCCTTGGAGCCAAGGTATTTTATTATGAAACTAGAATAAAAACTTCAAAAATAAAATAATCCTTTCTAACTTAATGAAAAATTTGTTGCTTCTTATTGTTTTTGTGCATGAGTTATATGCAATTAAATTGCCAATATTAACTGTAACAATAAGAACATCAACAAGATTTTCACAAACCAACTGCAGTTACATATGCTTCACAAGGCCCCAGGCTCAAAACTAGCATGAGTTAAATACAACTCACAAAGCTGTTAATGTGTTCAAAAACAGTCTTCCTGTGCACTGTGCCTAATGTGAAGAAAATGGTAATTTACTGCAGCACTTTGCCAAAGTTTACATATAAAATTTAAATTGCATGATATTTTCTCTCCTAGTTGGCATTATATATCATTCTTTGACACAGTCATTTAGTATTTATTGTCAAGCCATGGATACCTGTCCTGTGACATGAGATGCCACATAGAGATATATTTATTCTTCATAATTACATTATGGTTAATACTGTGTGTCTGTACAAGCACAACTACAGAAAAACTGAGTCTGTACTAATTGCACTAAATGAAAATGCACTTAACAAAGAAAACTATTTCAGGTTAATAAAACTCTTGCTACGATTCATAGCCTCTGAAATGTATAGTTTAGCATAAATGTTAAAGGTCTTAACAGCTATTTTTAGTTTGTAGCATCCATTGCTCTCATTGTTTAAGTTACTCAAAGCTGAGTTCATATTATCAACTATCTATGATGACTACAGAATCTGCCCACACAAACATTACTGAATCACTATAAGAGACCAGGGAAGAAGGCAGTGGTTCACGATTTGAATTTTAAAGGGAGAATAGAATGCTAGAAAATCTTTCTATACTTCTAAAAGAATTTTCATTTATAATGATGTTGATTAGTTCCTTAAAAACAACTTTTATCTGTTTCTATCACTTGACAGGGAAAGTAGCAACACAAAGAAACAAAAACAGAATGGAAATAACAGCAAATAACAAACAGAAGCAACAAAAAGAAAATGGCTTTTTTTTTTTTTTTTTTTTTTTTAGATGGGGGGTCTTTCTATGTTGCCCAGGATGGCCCAAACTCCTAACCTCAAGCAATCCTCCCACCTCAGTCTCCCAAGTAGCTAGGACTACAGGTGTGCACCACTACACCTGGCATGAAAATAGCTTTTAAAAGAAATTACACAAACCACTTCAGAGGACAGTAATAAGCTTAGTTTTGTGTCTCTGAGGAAATTAGCTTAAATTCTTAGAAAGGAGTCATGTTACAATTTCCAGAAAATAAAGATTAGGTATTAGAACAGGTCACAGTGGGGAGAATCAACTCGCTTTTACCTAAAAGCAAGAGAACACACTGGGCAACATCTCGAAGCTTCAACCCATCCTCATTCCCCATATTCTTCCTTCCAATGACCCCTTTTAGGTATCTAACAATTTATCTTACTGTTTATTGAAACAGTTACCCAATATTTTGAACATCATTTTATGAAACACTAATTCTCTAAGAAAGGAAAAAAATTAATTTTATTGGTTGTCTATTATGTGCCAGAATTACACAAGGTAGTTTCATATGTTATTTAATCCTAACAATTCTTTGAAGTATTTCTACTTCCATCTTTTACAGATTTAATTCTGTATGTAAAACACAAAACATGTGTCATGCAGTCCTGTGTTTTGGATGCTGCCTGTGTGCAGTGGTGGGGAGCTCTGGGGAGCCCAGGGAAGGACACCAAGTGAGTAACTGAAATGCCACAACAGGGCTCGGCCAGGAAGGCCTTTGTCCAGTGCAAGGGGGTCAAGGAGACTGCTGCTCTAAGATTCAAGTGACTCCTCCAGTGTCACAGAGCTAGTGAGTAACATAACTAGGTGGTCTAACCAGTGTCATTTCTCCAGATTTAGTTTGAGTCATCTCTGCTTGGCTCCTTAGACAATTCTCCCCCGTGTTGGTCCTAGGTCTGGTCTTCTGCAAATTTTACCCACCGGTGTGAGTTTTGCCTCCTGGTGCCAAGGAAAACTAGCTTAATACCTCCTCCACGTAATAAGCTTTCAAATACTGAACACAACTACTTTGTCTCCCACATCTGCTCTCCCAGAACCCGAACGCCCCATCCCTCCTCCACTAGAGCCTGCCCATGTCTTGCCCTTACCCACCTGCTCCTCCCTGCTCTGCAGTCTCATTCCAGCAGTTATTATCCAATATTTATCTTCTCTCATATGGTTCATTTCTTCTCCCATAGCCTATAAATATACTCAATCCCTCCCTGCCCCAAAAGCCTTTACTCCAACCTCCCGGCTCCTCTTTGACATTCACTTCCTAACCATTCCTAACCACCCCCTCATTCTGACCTAGAGACTTTAAATCAGGAGGACTCTGGGAGGCCCTGTCAGAATCCCCCTCCTGCCACCTAACACCTAATTCTGCAGTGACTTCGGGAATACACTCTTCAAAGGCAATATTTGTGGGTAATTTGCCTTTGAAAGAGCACGTGGCTTATGCTGTTAGGTCTGGGGATCCAGATATATTATTTGCCAAAGCTTCAAAGCTTATAATACTCTATTTATTTAGAAAGTGAGTTTTTGTGCATAGTAATTATACCAATAATATAAAACATTTATTAAGTCCTCATAAGGTACCACACATTCTCTAATATATACAAATATGTGAGTTAAATCCTTATAAAACTCTGCAAAGTAGATTTACTTATTATCTCCATTTGAATATACTGTGCAGGAAAAAAAAACTTATTTGTAATCAAATAAGCATGTGTTCAGGCAACACATTCCCCTCTTTGGTCAATGTTTGTACTACCGAGCAGTAGTGGTTGCATTTATGGCTGCAGAGGCCTTCACACTGTAAACCTTCATAATGGAGGCTTCTCAAGAAGTGAAAAATAAAATCCAATCACAAATAAAAGGAAAATAAATACCAAGGGCACACAATTCTCAAATTCTTTAAATATTTGGACAAAGATCAAAAATAGGTTTTAAAAAATACCTCTTTTTTACATGATTTGTAGACTGAATGGCAATTTCTAAGCGAAATTATACGATTTATACATGTATTTCTTAAACAAGAGGTTATAAAATGATTCCAACTTAACTGTTTATATTGTCTGCGTATTTAAGCTGAAAAAAGTTGGTGCTAATGAAGCCTACAGTCGTGGATTACACCTCCCAAAAGGAATCTTAAACACAGAACCCACCTGAAAATGCTGGTTTAGAGCAGACGTTCTCAAAGTGTGCATCCAATCCAACTCAGCTGAAAGGCTTGTGCTGGGGCCACCCGCAGACTTCTGACTTGGTGGATCCAGGACTGGCCTGAGAATTCACATTACTAACAAGTTCCCCCAGTAATGCTGATGATGCTGGTCCCTCAACTACATTTGGAGAACCACTGCTTAAAGGACACAAATTACAGCCTGAGTCCAACCAGGTGATGAAGAAATGGAAAACAATCTCAATTTTAAAACAAACCTGGAGGCACAAGACTGTGCTTCAGAAATATCTGTTATGAAAACTATGAAATATTTAAACAGAATTAATGGCTTAATAGTCCTTAGATTTGGAACAGACCATTTCATTTAATTTTAAGTAAACATTTTTCTTCAAAGGACATTTAACCAATTTCAAAATGAGTTCATTAAAAGCAA
>CAUYRT010020932.1:0-17225 GCA_963574885.1 Lepilemur ruficaudatus
ATTTTGAGAATGGCAAGTGGGATGATAACATGGATAGTAGAGGTTAAAAAAACGAAGACTTTGAAAGAAAAATACTATATTCATAGATAACTTTAATATTAAATATATTTCATTACATAGGGATTCTAACATACAAATGATTTGGCCAGGTGCATTCCTCCTGTTAATTGGCATGTACTCTTTAATGGCCTGTTTCTAATTGTCTAGCTGCCTAAGAGAATCACACTTCTGTTATATTGTCACATCTGCCTTGAGACTTTCAACTATAAATAATAGATATTCTCTCAATCTATGTGTTCTTTGCTCATTAGGTGACCAATCATGTGATCCTTCTCGCTGGCAGGGAGAAGGGATGGAGAAACAAGTATTAATGTATTTGTTTTCTCATACTAAAGTTATCAAGAGTAATTAGGATTCTATTAAAAGCAATGGTTCAGGCTTTTTTGATAAGTGATAAAATTAAAAATTTAAAAATACATTATCACTTGTTTTCCTTTGCTGCTAATCTATTTTTATTGCTAACAGGGTGGGTTTCTAATGTTATCTATTAAAATCTTCCTAGCTGTAACAATTATCATATTCCCTTGTTCCTAAATGCCATCGTGGGGTAATAATTTGTGTTATTTAATGTGATGAGGCTCATTGTAAATGTATCATCAAATCTGATATTCTACCCAGAAAAAAGTCTAGCAATTAAATTAGTAGTTTATGATCTACTCTGATAACGTAATTCTAAAATTTTTAAATAATTAAAAAAAAGTGTTCCCATGTTTCAAACAACTGACAATCTGACAATTACAATCTTTCTTTCTTCTTCTTCTTCTTCTTTTTTTTTTTTAAAAGAGTCTCACTCCCTTGCCCGGGCTAGAGTGCTATGGTGTCAGCCTGGCTCACAGTAACCTCGAACTCCTGGGCTCAAGTGATCCTTCTGCCTCAGCCTCCCAAGTAGCAGGGACTACAGGCATGCGCCACCATGCCCGGCTAATTTTTTCTATATATATTTTTAGTTGGCCAATTAATTTCTTTCTATTTTTAGTAGAGACAGGGTCTTGCTTTTGCTCAGGCTGGTTTTGAACTCCTGACCTTGAGCGATCCGCCCGCCTCAGTCTCCCAGATCTTCTTTTTTTTTAAAGACAGGGTTTTGCTGCTCTGTTGCCCAGGTTGGAGTATAGTAGCACAATCACAGCTCACTGTAGCCTTGAACTCCTGGGCTCAAGTTATCCTCCTGACTCTGCCTCCCAAGTAGCTGGGACTACAGGTGCATGCCACCATGCCTGGCTAATTTTTCTTATTTTTTGTAGAGATGGGGTCTCACTATGTTGCCCAGGCTGATCTTGAACTGGCCTCAAGTGATCCTTCTGCCTTCGCCTCCCAAAGTGCTGGGATCACAGGCCTGAGCCACCGACCTGGCAGACAATGTAAATTTATAGAAAAGAATCTGTATGTTAGATGCTGCATATATGTGTTCTATGAAAATCATTTTAAAAATATAAGGTGATTTTAGTGTCTTCTCAAAATATTTGTTTTGATCTAAGACACCAATGCCCTCGATATTCTAAATAATACAGACTATCATAATTATTATGCCAGGATGATTTCCAGTAATATACCAGTGACCACTTTTTAAATAAAAATTATGAACTAAGCTAGAATATTGGCCATAGAAAGCAAGTGATAAAATGTATTACAACACTGATGAATTTTAACATTTAAATTCATTGCTGAAGTGTTTAGCCAGCTACCTGGAGAGACAGCTAATTGCTATATGTAGAATACCGTAATTGCTAAAAGGCTATTTATTGTCAACAGGATAAACTTATATGTACAATACCATATTATAATTCAACCTTTGAATACAGAATTGGAAATAAAAAAGGATAAAATAGGTTTGGAATGCAAAAAGAAGGCAAAAGAAATTTTGACTGAGAATGATAAAAATATTAGCATTTAATTTAAAAATCTGCATCCATTTTAGGCTATAATCACTTGCCATCTTTTCACATTTGCAAAATCATACTGATTATCTTCTTATTTTTATGTTTTAAATTCACTGATTTTAATTAAATGGATGGTTAGCCACATAGAAAAAAGAACAAGCAGCTGGTCTCTGTCTAATGGTAGAATCTTCCACTTACATAATGAAGGCACATCATTTTGGGAAAGACTAGTTTCCAATATGAGTGGATTTTATGATAAAATTACAAGTGTAAAACCTGTGTTAATTTGATGTCATTATATAAATACTCCTGATTTTTAAAGAGTCCTACTTAGTGATCTGCTTAGGAACAAGAAACAGGTGTCTTCATAAAAAGGCATAATCCATGAGGAGAAAGTGGTTAATATCTTTCAAAAGTATGTGATGGTACTCGGTGCTCTAGAATGTGGCTCCAGACAGAAAGATCCTGAATTATCCTCAGTGAACAGTATATGGAAAATTTGTGAGGTTATATGCTCAAATGCTAAATTCCTAGATTTTAGAAATTAGGATTGTGGCCATTTATGGAAAACTTTTTAAAACAATGGTTGGTTTCTTTTTCTGGAGTTGAATTATTAATATAATGGAGAATAAAGGAATCCACTGACTGTTATTCTTTTGGAGTATTTTGAATTATATCTGGAACAAATGTGCAGGGAACACAGGAAGATTGTGAATATGGTATTATGGAAAACACATAGGCTTTTAATGCCAAAGGTAAGCATTTTAACACTGCTTTGTTTGATCTTTAGTAAGTCCCTTGCCTTCTCTGAGCCTTAGTTTGTGTACTCATTCATGGAAACATTTATTGAATATACACTATATGCATTTTATATAGGATGAAAAAGAGACAAACCCTGACCTGGAGATGCTTAAGGATACAACAACAAAAATACTCTTGAATGTTTACTCATCTGTAAAATGAGAATACCACCACAAAACAATACTACCTACTGCAGGAATTTGGTGAGACAAGTACAAAAATATTAATAGTATTTAACTTTTAACATACGTAAAACTACTTCATAAACTATTAATACAAAGCTCCATAAAATGTTAGTTATTTTGATTATTATATAATCATTCCTCATATTTTCTGGTTTTCTTGGTTGAATTGCAACTTGATATTAGTTCCTGAAGAATGGTATACCAATGAACAGTTTTTTATGGAAGTTTTTCTAATTTCTTTTTTGGAATAAACTAAGAAATTTGAAAGCCCGGTTCAAGCTATCTCTGTCAAATTACTTCCTAGTTATAAATTTAGAATGTGAGTAGCTTTTTGTCTCTTTGTTGTTAAATTGATGTATAATTCACATACTATAATACTCATCAGTTTAAAGTGTGTAGTTCACTGGTTTTTACTATATTCACACGGTTATGCAACTGTTACCACTAATTCCAGAATATTTTCACAAAAAACCCCCCCATACACATTAGCAATTATTTCCCATTTCTTTCTCCCTTCATCCCCTGGTAACCATTAATCTCTTCTCTATCTCTATGAATTTTCCTATTCTGGACCTTTCATATAAATGAAATTGTATTATATATGGCCTTTTGTGTCTAGCTTCATTCATCTAGAATAATGTTTTACATGGTTCATCCACATTGCATTAACAGCATGTTTCCTGTTTTATGGCTGAATAATATTCTACTGTATGGATAAACCGCATTTGGTTTATTCATTCATCAGCTGATAAACATCTGGGTTGCTTCTACTTTTTGGCTATTATGATTAATGCTGCTATGAACATTCATGAACGAATTTTTAAGTGGACATATTTTTTCATTTCTCTTGGGAATATACTTAGGGATGAAATTAATTAGTCATATGTTAACTCTGTTTAATTTTTTGAGGAACTGAATAGTTTGATTTTGATAACTGTTTTTCTATAGCATAATGCACATAGGCATCTAGTGAAGGAACAGCAAAAAACCATTGCAAATGCATGTGAAAAATTTTAAAAAAGGAAGCAATAAAAGAAATCCACAGCTCTCACAAAAACAAATTGCATTAGGTGTTCCTGCTTGTGGAGATCTAATGTAATGGTCAGTGTTCCTTTCAAGTTGCATTAGGGAGGTAAACTTTTCTGAGGTTACATGCAATAGTGTTTCAGCTATCACTCTTTGGATTAAAAGAAGAAAACAACTCTCTGGTTTCCAAAGAGGACAATGTCATATAAATGAACTAAATGGGAAAGCTTGGTTTATACATTAGCATACTTTATTTTTCATGTTGGAGATTTATACCTCTCTGAGAGATAAACCAATGGTCATTTTGCTTATAAGGGGCCTTTCTTAACACAAGGCAGTAAAATTGCTTAGTTTGGAGACAGGGACAAAAGATGCAGAACTACTTTACAATCCAAAGGTGAGAAGAGATTTTTTTAGTCCCAAATTGCAAGTTAGGTTATTTTTACTGAAACGTGATTTTAAAATAAATATTCAGTAGACTAGGTAGCTGTTACATGTTCCTCAACTTGGAAAGACCTGGAAGCAATTACCAGCTATTAATAGACAAAAACACAAAAATACCTTATAAATTTTCCTTTAACAAAGTAATTTCTTTCACACATATCTTTCCCCGAGAAGACATGATTAATGTTGTCAATAAGGATATTCTTTTAAATGCTGAAGTTCTCAGCTTCTGCTTCTCTGCATGTCTTTCCCTTTCCTATATCTACTCACGTCTGTACTGCACAAACGTACCTTTTTTATCAATGTTGACATTTCTACCTTAGTAAATTCTTTCATATTTGGATCACCAAGCAAAGCACGATCCTACATTCATTCTTGCAATTATTTATTGTTGTGTAACATATGAACACAAAATTTGGTGGTTTATCACTGTAACCATTTTATTTCTCATGCTTCAGAGGATTGGGCAATTTCTGCTAGTTTTGACTGGTTGCTCATTGGGCCGCATTCAGCTGGTGGGTTAGCCGGGGGTGGAGTTCACCGGGGAGGACTGTGTGGCCTTCTCTGTTTTTGGTCTTTCATCCTCAAGGAGACTAGCCTGGGCTTCTTCACATGCCTTCTCCAGGCAGCACTCAAAGGGGGCAAGTCCCAAATTTTAGGGCCTTATTAAGGTTCTCCTTGTGTCCCGTGGCTGATATCTTCTTGGCCAAGCAGAGTCAATATGGGAGGGGGCTATTGTGGTATGATTACTGGGGAGGTATGAATCACTGGGGGCCATCAGTATACCATTTTTATATCTGAATATTCACTAAGATAAAACTGTATTTTTAATTCTTTTTTTCTCTATGCTTTTCAGATTGGGATGTTTCTATTGACATTATCTTCAAGGTCACTGATTCTTTCCTCGGCCATGTCCAAGCTGATGAGCCCATCAAAGGCATTCTTAATTTCTATTATAGTGTTTTTGATTTCAAGCATTTTCCTTTTCCATTATAGCCCTTAGCATATTAATCACAGTTATTTTAAATTCCCAGTCTTATAATTTCAAAATCTCTGCCATGACTGAGTCTGGTTCAGATGCTTGTTTTCTCTACTCAGACTGCTTTTGTTTGTTTTGCCTTTTCTCATGCCTTGCAATTTCTTGTTGAAAGCCTGACATGATGTACTGAGTAAAAGGAACTAAGGTAAATAGGCCTTTACCATGGGGTTTTATGTTTATCTAGCTATCGGTGAGGCTGCATTTAACTGGCTGCTGTAGCTGTAGGTGTCAGAGCTTAAACATTCACTAGTGCTTGTTTTCATTTCCTCTATAGAGGGTTTCCCTAGAGATTCCTTTTTAAATAGGGCCTGACCCTTGCTCAACTAAAATTCCTGTTATTATATAGTAGACCGACTGAAGTGGCGGTAGGACGTAGGGCAGGGTAAGTGTTCTATAATCCCCAAATTAGGTCTTAGATTTGTTCCCACCAGCATCCCACATGCCCCCTTGGTGACACAGGATGGACACAGGAGACTGGAGTTGGGTATTTCACTCCTCTCATGTCAGTTAGACTCTGGTAAAACCCAAGTTGTTTAGGTTTTGGTAAAATAGTTTCCCCTGAAGGCAAGCTTTGTTAAGGAGAACAGTAGCTTTGGAGTATTTTTTACAATGTTTACTCCCCTCAGCCTACAAACACAGAAGCACAAGGGGATTTTTTTCTTAAATCATGACCCTGAGAGCATGGTGGGGCTCCTGGAGGTAAAACCTGCGAGCTGTGTGGTGCCCTAAGGCCAGGCCTCCAGGAGTTTTAATTTAGTCTCAAGCCCAGTCTCCAGCAATTAGTCAATCACCCCTGAAGTGGTCCTACCTGTTGCTGGCTCCAGCTGTGGCTTCTGTAGTCACATACTACAGAAGAAGTCTTTCTGTTAGGTCATTTCATATTTAGGAAATGTCCAATTTTGAATCAAAAGTGTATTTATCTCAAACAAGAAGCAGTGCAATTAATCAAAGTGTGCGCCTAAACGACTGACACAGTTCTGCCATCTTAACCGTAGCTTGTCTATGCCAGCAATGAGGAAGCCTGGACAGCGAGTGGTGATGAACACGTGGAAGGTGTTTTCCACAGCTTGTTGAGAATGGAATATTTTTCCTTGCAGGAAGTAGTCCAAAGTCTGGAAGAAGTGGTAGTCAATTGGTACAAGGTCTGGTGAATACGGTGGATGACAGAGAGTTTCCAAGTCCAGCCTCTAGTTTGAGCAGTGTTGTTTGTGTGACTTATGGTCAAGCAATGTCTTGCAAGAGGATTGGCCTGGTTCTATTGACCAGTCTTGCTTGATTAAGCGCAAGCATCCTCATCAGTTCGTCCAACTGGTTGCAGTAGACATCCGCTGTAATCAGATGGCCAGGTTTCATGAAGCTGTCACGGATAATACCAGTGCTGGACCACCAAACCGACACCATTAACATTTTTGATGAATATTCGGTTTTGGACTGTGTTTTGGCACTTCACCTTTGTCCAACCATTGTGCCAAACACTTGCAATTGTCAAAAATAATCCATTTTTCATCACACATAACAATACCGTGTAGAAATGTTTTGCCTTTATGTCATAAAGCAAAGAAAGGCAAACTTTGAGACAATTTCTCTTCTGACGTACGTTTAATTCATGTGGAACCCATCTATCCAGCTTCTTTACCATGCCCATTTGTTTCAAATGGTCCAACATTGTTGAAATAGTAACGTCAAACCTTGCTGCTTGATGATGTGTAGGTTGAGATGGATTCGCTTCTACTACAGCTTTCAGCTCTTTATTATCCACTTTGGTCTCAAGTCACCCACGTGGCTCTTTTTCAAGATTAAAATCACAGAATGGAACTTCTCAAACCATCGACATGCCATGCATTCATTAGCCACATCCTTTCCAAACACTTTGTTGATATTTCAAGCTGTCTGAGCTGCATTGGTTCCACGATGGAACTCATATTCGAAAATAACGTTAATTTTTGACTTATCCATGGTTTCACAAAAATTGCTCTAAAAAATAATTGAAACATAATCACAAGCCAAAACGTGTGTTTGCAAGACTGAGGATGTACCCTCACAATAAAAATAAAAAAAGAAGTGTCAAATTGAAATGTCAAAGATGCAAACTTTCAAACTTAGTACTTACGGAAATTGGACATTTCATACTTAATAATAGTTTTTGGGGCAGTGGTTTGCCCTGTGTCTTCATTCTTTGATGGATGTAAGAAGAGTTGTTGAATTTCAGTTTGTTCATCTTTTTTTTTTTTAAATGGTGAAGATGGGAGTATGACTTCCAAGCTCTTTACATGTTGGATGGAAAACAGAAGTGCTCAATACTATACTTGTTACAAGAAGATTTTTCATTCATTCATTCATTCTTTCTTTCCTAGCCTTTATTTTAAAACATATGTCAAGAAATGGGCAACCAGGCCTATTTTAGATTCTTTATTGACTTCTCTAAAATGTAAAATCTTGAAATAAACTAAGATTCATCTTCTCAACTACTGCTTATTGTGAATATACATAATTAAGTAGAATGTATTATAATGGTTAGTAAACTGCTCACTAAATTATATTTTAAAACAATATTTTGTATAAGGAACAATATATATATGAAATGAGACAATTTCCTAAGTTACGCAAAAAATGCTAGAGCAACTAAATGAAACCAATGGGAGCATCTGTCTAGGATATAAGAGTTTTTCCTCAATGAAGTTAAAAAAATAAATTCACAGATATTACAGCTTTTGTGTCTACTATAGATTTCAAAAACCAGAACAAGATTCTTCATTTTTGATTATTATTTTTTGCATGTATTTGCCTAATAAACTTACATTTCTCATTATTTTGACTTTGCTAATGCTGCATCTACATTTCTTCTGATTCATTTCTTCTGGTCCATACATACAATCCTTCAAATGAAGACTTCCTTTATAAAGTATTACCTCATCAATCCAGTCCATACTAGTCTCTTCCTTCTTTGAATTTCTATTGCCCTTCTTATTGTTGCCACTAATTTGACACTTACTTATTGCTTTGTAATTACTATTTATGAAGCTATTTTAACACGTGTATGTCTAGCTCCTAATGAAGTTCTTGACAGCCGTAACCTCATCTAAGTATTTTTGCGTATTCATAAAACCTGGCAAAGTATCATGCTCAGTTATCCAGGCAAACAAGGTCAAGCGTATCCAGTTTCTAGGAAGTCTAGTAGGATATGGAATTCTAGTTTTTTTATAAGACTCCACTCTGGACACCTACATCTTAGAGAAGAAGGAGCCAGTGAACAGTAAAGTCAATCATCTTTTAGAAAGCTATTAGTCTTCTGATAAATCTTTTATTAGTGGATTCTATTTTTAATTTTTTTCTTGTTTGCTCTCTCCAAATACATTATAGACTTTTAAGGACAATGAATATATTTCATACTTCTTAATGAGCCTACAATTATAGCTAGTACTTGGTAGATATTCAATAAAGATTTTTTGAATAAAAAATAAATCTTCATAGAGTAACCCACTGTCACTGTGAAGTTTACTGTATGCATGCACTCTCCACCCTCAGATAACACACATTATTATAAATTATTCTCGTACTTCCTTTCTGTTTTTTTTTAGACAAGGTCTAGCTCTGTTGCCCAGTCTGGAATGGAGTGGCACAATCAGCTCATTGTTACCTCAAACTTCTGGGCTCCAGCGATCCTCCTGCCTCAACATTCCAAGTAGCTAGAACTACAGGTGTGTGCCACCATGCCTGGCTGATTTTTAAATCTTTTTTGTAGAGATGGGGGTCTCACTATGTTGCCCAGGTTGGTCTTGAACTCCTGGCCTCAAGGGATCCTCCAGCCTCTGCTTCCCAAAGTGCTGGGATTACAGGCATGTGCCACCATGCCTGGCCAATTCTGATACTCTTGAACTTTTTCACTTTTCACTTTTCAATTACACTCTTAGGAATTTTTATTTATTGTCTTGTTCTGTGCCTTTTTTACTTGCACATAATTTTATAGATTTATCCTGGTAAGTTTCTTTCCATTTTATTTTTGCTACCCCTTATCCTTATTTAATCTCATCTCTAGTTCTCTATATATGTGTGGTTGTGTATGTGTGTGTGTGGGGAGGGTGTTATAAAATCACTCATCTTTGAAGATACAGTATAGTAAAGTTTTATGGCCCACCACTGTTTCACTGGAAGAGGTCATCACACAATGCTGGTGGAAAGGAGATTCTTGATTGTCACTGCCAAGAAAGTACCAATTTTAATAAACAACAGAGCATTCTCAATTCTCCCTTCCCATCTCTTATGGCATTGCTGTCCTTCATATCACTTATCCATATGCTATAATCACATAGTACTGTGGTCCCCAGTCCCTGGGCCACAGATTGGTACTAGTCTGTGGCCTATTGGGAATCGGGCCGCACAGCAGGAGGTGAGTGGCGGGAGAGCGAGTGAAGCCTCCTCTGTACTTACAGCCGCTCCCCATCACTCGCATCACCGCCTGAGCTCTGCCTCCTGTCAGATCAGAGCAGCATCAGACTCTGCATTATGGTGAGTTGTATAATTATTTCATTATATATTACAATGTAATAATAATAGAAATAAAGTGCACAATAAATGTAATGCCCTTAAATCATCCTGAAATCATCCCCCCACCAGCCTGGTTCATGCAAAAATTGTCTTCCATGAAACTGGTCCCAGGTACTAAAAAGGTTGGGGACTACTGTCCTAGTACACAGTTACTACAATTACTTTAAACAAGCAGTTATTTTTTAGATGGAATAAGAATATTTTACCTCTACTTATTCCTCTTCTGATGTTCTTCCTTTCTTACGTAGATACAAGTTTCTGATCTATATTTTTTAGTCCTGAAGAACTTCTTCTAACATTTCTTGAGGGGAACATCAGCTTTGTGATGAATTTCCTCAGTTTTTGTTTGAAAGTATTTTCTCTACATTTTTAAAAGATAATTTTGCTGGATACAGAATTGTAGGTTGGTGGTTTTTTCTTTCTGCACATCAAAACTTTAAATATTTCACTCCATTCTATTTTTGCTTGCATAGTTTCTGATAAGAAGGTAGTTGTAATTCTGAACCTTGTTTTGCTATAGGCAAGGTATTTTTTTTTCCTATGGCTTATTTCAAGATTTTTTCTTTGCTTTTCTGCTGTTTGAATATGATATGCTTAAGTGTAGATTTTTGGGGTATTTATCCTGTGTGGTATTTTCTGAGCTTCTCAGATCTGTGGTTTGGTATATGTCTTCAATTTTGGAAAATTTTTGGCCATTAATAACTTTAAATATTTCTTTTGCTCTGTTCTGTCTTCTCTTTCTGACATCCCAATTATACATATATTTCACATTTTGAAATTGTCCCACAGTTCTTAGATGTTCTGTTTGTTTTTTCTTCTTTTCCCCATTATCTATTTTTCTCTTTATATTCCAGTTTGGGGAATTACTACTGACATGTTTTCAAGATCACTCATGCTTTCCTTCGTCATGAATATCCAGTCTACTGATGAACCCATCAAAGGCATTCTTCATTTCTGTTATAGTGCTTTTGATTTCTAGCATTTCTTTTTGATTCTTTCTTAGAATTTCTCTCTGCCTACATTATCCATTTATTCTTAAATGTCCACTTTTTACATTAGAACATATTCATGATATTAATCATAGTTGTTTTAAATTTCCTGTCTGATAATTCCAAAACCTGTGACATAATCTGAGTCTGGTTTGATGTTTGCTTTATCTGTTCATACTGTTTTTTTTTTGCCATGTAATTTTTCACTGATAGCCATATATGATGTATTGGACATGACATTAAAGGAAGTGAGATAAACAGGCCTTTATTGTGCAGTTTTATGTTAATCTGGCCAGGATTTGGGCTATGTTTAATGTTTTCTGTAGCTATAGGTGCCAGAGTCTTCAAATTCCTTTAGTGTCCTTGTTTTTGTCTCCACTGTTATCTTAGGCTGCATTAAGAACTCCTCCTTATAGTCTGCTCTTGTAGCTTGCTCACTTGTATTCCACTGCAGAGCCCTGTTGATGTGATGATAAGGTGTTGTGGAGGAGAAGCATTCTGAAATTTTACGATTTAATCTGTCTTTTAGTAGGCCTGTGTGAGTTTCACCAAGTGTTGTCCCCCCTCCCCACCCCTGCCCCTGCCTTCTTAGGTGAGACAGGAAGGCTAGAGGGTGGAGTCAGGCAAATGCCTTTCCCCCAGTCGTCTTCCTTGGAGGCTTTTGTTACGGAGAAACTCTGGCCCTATTTCAAAATGGTTATTTTTTTCTACCCTCTGCCAGAAACATGAGTGGATCTTATCAGGCTCTTCATCATGAGAATCTGGTAGAATTCCTGGAGGTGAAACCCTGTAACAATGTGAGGGCCGATTTTAATAAATACGTGACATGGTAATTTTTTCTGATCTCACTTCAGTATGTTTGCTCCAGTGATTTTGTATGTCACGTTAGGGAAAATCAAGATATGATAACCTCTATAGTATAATTTCTTGTATAGATAGGGCTCAGAGATTACACTTTGGTAGGTAGTAGAATCAGAGTGTTGTTACTGATTTTACTTTAAGAAAACATAAACTATTGGTTCTGTCACAATTAATCAAGTCTTATAAAGAAAATAGCAAAATTATCCAGCCATCAACCATAAAACTGTGTCATCTTTTCTATACATTACTTGAAATAAATACAGGATAAGTAACTTAAGCTCAAATATTAGTCCTCAGATTTACCAGTGTATTGAAGTGCCACATCAGATTGCTGTTATGTGCCACATAAGGACATTTCAGTCAATGAGGGACCACATAAAAGACAGTGGTTCCATAAGACTGTAATGGAACTGAAAAGTTCCTACAGTCTAGTGACATAGTGGCTGTCATGATATTATAGTGCAACAGATTACTCACAGGTTTGTGGTGATGCTGGTATAAACAAACTTACTACATTGCTGGCCATATAAAGTATAGCACATACAATTAATGCAATACATAATATTTGATAATAAATGAATGTTTCTGGCTTATGTATTTACTATGCTATATTTTTTATCATCCTTTTAGAGTGTACTCCTTCTATTTATAAAGTCAAAAAGTTAACTGTAAAATAGCCTCTGGGAGGTCCTTCAGGGGTATTCTAGAAGAAGGTATTGTCATCATAGGAAATGACAGTCCCTGAAGACCTGCTAGCGGGACAAGATGTGAATGTGGAAGACAGTGAGTGATGCTGATGATCCTGACCCTGTGCAGGCCTAGGCTAATGTGGCTATTTGTGTCTTAGCTTTTAACAAAAAGGTTTAAAAAGTAAAAAAGAAAAAACTGAAAAATAGAAAAAAAGCTTACAGAATAAGGATATAAAGAAAGAAAATATTTTTGTACAATTGTACAATGTGTTTGTGTTTTAAGCTAAATGTTATTACACAAGAGTCAAAAAGAAAAGGTAAAAAGTTTATAAAGTAAAAAAGTTACAGTAAACTTAAGGTTAATTTATTATCGAAGAAAGAAAAATATTTTTAAACAAACTTAGGGTAGGCTGAGTGTACAGAGTCATAAGGTTTACAGTCGCGCCCAGTAACATCCCAGGTCTTCACATTCACTCACCTCTCACTCATGACTCACCCAGAGCAGCTTCTAGTCCTGCAAGCTATATTCATCCTAAGTGCCCTATATAGGCATAACATTTTAAAATCTTTTATACTATATTTTTACTCTACCTTTTCTATGTTTAGATACACAAATACATCATGTTACAGTTGTCTAGTTTTCAGTACACTAGTATGCTGTACAGGTCTGTAGCTTGGGAGCAACAGGCTATACCATATAGCCTGGCTGTGTAGCAGGCTATCCCATTTAGGTTTACGTAAGTTCACTCTATGATGTTAACGGATGAAATTGCCTAATGATGCATATCTCAGAATGTATTCTCCCTATTAAGCTACACATAGGACTTTTACTACACAAAAATTTTAAGTGGCACTTCAAATTCAGAAGGCCCTTGCGAATTATTCATTTGTACATAGCAGAAGTTAAAAATCAGAAGTAATCTATGATGTTTCCCTCCCCGGCAGGAAAGTGACACACCTTAAAAAGATAATAACAGAAGTGATAATGACAATGATTAGTAATAACAGCGTAAGTTTGTCTCCTACATTGTATTCTTTCTTTTCTTTTGCTGTTGTCCTTTCTCACATTTCTCCTCTCTTCCCAGGGCAGGGCAGCATGTGCCAATGTCCTCAGTGACCTCTATGCAACGGGGGTCACAGAATGTGACAATATGCTGATGCTCCTTGGAGTCAGCAATAAAATGACCGACAGGGTAAGTAGGAGGCGCCCAGCTGCTCAGTGGTCTGCATTGCTGTGGTCGCATCACTGGATTTGGTTAGACCTCGTTTCCCATCTGGAAAGTGAGGCGCCCAGGCCATATGGCTTCCAGGATTCCTTCCGGCTCTCCACTTTTTGGCAGTTATCACTAAATTAAAATGAAGGAGTCTGCCCTGTTCATCTTTTCATCTCTATCACCTGCTCCCTTTCTCTCTTCCGGGTAGACTGAAACCAAGACATTTCTGTGTATTGGTTTTAATAAAGTTCTGGCCACAGGAATAGTGCCTCAGTGCCAGGCCTGGGGATCAGGCAGCGCCCTATGAATCCGGGACAGGTGGCATTTAGGGCCTGTTGGTGGCTGTGGGTATCACTGGTGTAGACAGTGATGGGGCTGGGGCCATCACATGTTCATGTGCTCAGGCCTTGGTGTCCTTGAACCAGAGGTGAATTTCCATTTAGGTGATTTCTGACAAGTACTTGTTTTTGTCCAAAAAGACCCCAATGGTTTGCCCTGCCTTACAGAAATGTGAGTTTTCAGTAGGCCCTTTTCTGCCCTAGAATGTGTGCTGTGGTCATCGCTTGTGCACTGTGGCCTAAGCGAGGGCTTTGCAGGTGTGCGTTGTTGGTAGCCCTCAGCCGATCCTCTCACTCCTTAAGGAGCATCAGAGAGCTGACTTCTAATGGTCGTCACACTTAGGGCCAGTCCTGTGGACTGGGTTACATACAGTGTTGTCCAGGCATGGTTCACATTGTTACCCGGAACATCTTCCAGCATTGATAAAGTGGTTAGGATGTGAAATATTCCCTAGCTTTTGTTACCTTCTGCCCTGTGTAAACTTTCAGGACTTCCTTTAGGATTTCGCAGTCCTTTTTATAACTACAAATGTAGAACCCTCTTTTGGGGTTTTGAATAGAATTATTTGACTTTTCATTTGTGTCCTTTTAAATCCTAGGAAAGGGATAAAGTGATGCCCCTGATTATACAGGGTTTTAAAGATGCAGCAGAGGAAGCAGGAACATCTGTAACAGGTGGCCAAACAGTACTGAACCCCTGGATTGCTCTGGGAGGAGTTGCTACAACTGTCTGCCAGCCATATGAATTTATCATGTAAGTTGATTTTTTTATATAACATATAATTCAGCATTTAAAAATATACAAGTTACTGGTTTTTAGTATTCACAAGGTTGTTGCAACCATCACCACTACCCAATTCCAGAACATTTCCATCACCCCAAAAAGAAACCCTATGCCCATTAGCACTCATTTCCAATTATCTCCTCCCCCTATCCTCTGGCAAACACCAATGTACTTTTTGTATCTAGGGATTTGCCAATTCTGGACATTTTATATAAGTGGAATCATGCAATGTGTGACATTTGCTATCTGGCTTCATTGACTTACATAGTATTTTCAAGGTTCATCCATACTGTAGCATATGTCAGTACTGCATTCTCTTTTGTGGCTGAATCATCTATTGTATGGGCATCTCTCACATTTTGTTTATCCTTTCATCAGTTGATGGACCTTTGGGTTGTTTCTACCGATTATGCTGCTGTGAACATTCAGGTGCAAGTTTTTCATGTAGACATAAGTTCCAGATCTCTTGGGTCTGTACCTAAGAGTGGACCAAGTCATATGGTAACTGTGTCTAACTTGATGAACCGTTAGACTGGTCTCCAAAGTGACTGCGCCATTTCGTATTCCCAGAAGCAGAGTATGAGAATTCTGGTTTCTCCACCTCCCTGCTGTGGCTTATTTTTAGTCTGTCTGTCTGACTCTCACAGTCCTAGTGGGTGTGAAGCGGTATCTTGTGAGTTTCAATCTGCATTTGGCATTTGCCCAATGATCAGTGCTGTTGAGCATCTTTTCATGTGCTTATTACCCATATGTGTGTCTTTGGAGAAGTTTCTCTCTTAACCGAAGTCATGACTTTTACATATTTGATGTTTTGTTAAGAAAAGCTGAGTCCCAGCAACTCCGGTCCTTGACAGAGTACCCAGATGAGAAAGAACCAGTGAAGGATCACAGGAAACATGATCAGAGAGAAAAGTCACCTCTGAAAGAAAAGACTTGATCATCAGCAACTGACACCAACTGACATGATATGATTAACCTGACAGAAGAAGATTTGCGAATATGGATTGTTAGAAAACTCAATGGTATTGCAGAGAAAATTGATTCCCAACATAGAGAAACCACAAGAATGATTCAGGAAATGAATGAAAAGTTCTCCAAAGAAATTGAAATTATTCAAAAAAACCAAACAGAAATTCTGGCAATGAAGGATACATTCGAGGAACTCTAAAACTCAATGGAATGTCTTAAGAATAGATTGGGGATCATGTAGAAGAGTGAATTTCAGAGCTTGAAGATTATGCTTATGCACTAAACAAATCAGAGGAAGAAACAGAACACAGAAACAAGAGACAAGACCAAAGCTTACAAGAAGTATGGGATTATGTAAAAAAAACCCAAACCTCTGGTTGATAGGGTTACCGGAGGGGGCAGAGGAACATTCACAAGGGCTGGAAAACTTATTTCATGACATACTGGAGGAAAACATGCCAGGCCTAGCCAGAAATCTCGATATTCAGGTATAAGAAGCACATAGAACTCCTGGGAGAATCAATGTGAAAAGGCAATCACCTCGTCACGTGGTTCTTAGGCTGACCAAAATAAATGCGAAAGAAGGAATCCTCCGTGCAGCCAGACAAAAACAACAAATAAACTTCAAAGGCAGGCCTGTCAGATTAACTGCAGATTTCTCAACTGAAACTCTACAAGCCAGAAGGGACTAGGTGCCTATCCTTAATCGTCTAAAACAGACTAAAGCCCAAACTAGAATTCTTTATCCAGCAAAATTAAGTTCCATCTATGAAGGAGAAATAAAGTCCTTCTCAGACAAGCATTCTCTGATGGAATTCGCAAAGACCAGACCAACCCTACAGGAAGTTCTTAGATCGGCCGTTCACACCAAACAAAGCAACAGGCACTCTTCAAAGTAAAACCTTCAAAGAGTTAAAGACTAGAACTTGAACTGCAGGATGGCACAAGGAGTGAAACAAAGCAACTGGACTTTACCCAACAATATGAATGGAAATCTTCCTCAAATTTCAATCCTTTCAATTAATGTTAATGGCTTAAACTGCCCCCTGAAGAGAAATAGACTGGCAGAGTGGATAAAAATACACAAGACCAGTATCTACTGTATACAGGAAACACATCTAACCCACAAAGATGCTTTCCGGCTGAAGGTCAAGGGATGGAAAACTATCATCCAGGCAAACGGAAGTCAAAAGAAAGCAGGTGTAGCTATACTATTTGCAGACAACATAAGCTTTAAAATAACAAAAGTAAAAAAGGATAAAGAAGACCACTTTATAATGGTGAAAGGGAAGATCCAACAAGAAGATTTAACTATACTTAATATTTATGCAACCAACGTAGGAGCACCTAACTACATAAAGTAAACCTTGTCAGATCTTAATATCATGTGAAACAATACTGCCA